>JAFELO010001546.1:397928-471975 GCA_017140195.1 Eumaeus atala
GGGGGGGGGGGTCGGAGGCCACGTCAACACGTCTGCGAGTAAACTGTGGTGGGCATCGGTAGTAATCAAAAGCCTCCCACGACGATTCATAAGAAATACGGGACTTGAGGAAGTGCGTTTTTTGCACAGAATCCGGCACCATCGACGTGATGAGACACGGCTTCTTGTCTTAGACACTTTCACATTATCCAGTAAATTATAAGGGGTGCGTTCATTTAAGGTCGCTTAGTTCAGTTTCATAAAGTAACTTCATGCCTGTTATTCTCGAAGAGGTAGGCGGCGGTGTACTAGTACATCCACAACTCGTAAGCCCAGTAGATATAAGAGAACGCGCACGATTAGCCAAGGTACTGAGGCCCATGATGTCATAGGTGGCAAGCCTATGGCCACTTCGGGCACGTTCCAATCCCGGACAATGTCTTTTTTTAAACTTAAATACATATTATTTACTTTTATACATGTACATGTTATGGGCGTTTCCCATATTGCCCCCATTATTGATATTTTCGGAGTGAGCACAAGGCTTGTGATGATTTTATTGCGAGCTTTCTCTTTGATCTTTAACATTCTGTAGTGTGATTTCTTTACTTCTCCATTAACCCCAGCGCACACTACCATCTAGGTGCATCATCGACGCCAGTCGCTCTTCAAATACAACCGCCATGTACACTGTGCACACACTTATATAGAATTTGTGCTAACTAGCATCGTTAGGAGCGAAGTGTCGAGTCACGCGGGACCCCGTTCTCACTGAGGCTCGTGTTGCCAATCCCCCACCCCCCTAAGACACGGACAATATAACAATTAGTGTCAATCCAGATACCAATAATTTATTGTATTAGTTTCGGCTGTGGCACGATACTATCAGAAAATACAAAGTTTGATTCCTATCTAATCCATTTATTGGCACGGGCCAAAGGAAGCTGTCTAATTCAGGTGTGGTTTTGTTCTATTGCACAGTTAATAGAGAAATATATTTGTATTTAGTTAAAAATAGGTTTGAAGAGGTTATAATGAAGTCCGTGCCTTAGATAATTCGTGTAGCGAATAGTTGAGCAACAGCGTCCTTGGTGTTCATTGAAAGAGATATTTCATGTTCATTGAGAGAGTTCGTCATTGGGGAAAGTAACTTGGAGAGGTGAGAGATTTCTGACAGTTTCTTTCATACTTTGAACCAGGCTTGTGAATCATAAAACTTATAAGATCAATGTACCAACTCAATGTTACAGTACCTTACAGATCCCTGAAGACAGGGCTGCCAAATATCAACGAATCGAAGTATATTTTCTTATGAGGACTTTGGCGGTTAGCGTAGTGGTAACGTAGGAGGGTATGCCACGACAACGCGGGAGGTCGCGGATACCTTTTTCGTTGCCTAGTAGTACCTGTAACGCAAGTCCTTGGCTAACATGGTGTGATATGTCCGCATATTATTATTATTATTTCTGTATCTCATTTAATTTTCTCTTAATTATTTGGATACAAAAAATAAAATAGCCCCTACCAATACATGATACTGGCAGCGGCTCTCCGGCGAGCACCAGACGGCCGTGGATCAAACTCCCAGGCTGGAACACCAGACGGCCGGGAGTCAGAGCTCCAGGCTGAGAAGCCGGCAGACTTTCCTACTTCCTAACCCAGTCTAACACCACCGTCTGCTACAACTGATTATTACTATAATTAATAAACATTCGAAGGAACGCAACACGACAGTAGGATCTAGTGTTGCAATTGACCATAAGAAATGAGCTTAACACGAAATCTATGATCTAATATTATGAGATTATACAACTTGATACGACGTAAAGAGGAAAACTAAGACGTGTTACTGTGCATATCCTCACTATCATCAATTGAGATAGTGCTTGCTGCATTGCTACTGAATTGGGGCGGCACGATCGCGGAGGTATTTCATCTCATGATTCCTCCGCAAGGAGTGCTTCCCGGCGACCCATTGTGAGATATTAAGTTTTACTTGCATTTATGCAGAATTTCATCTCCAAGGATGTGTGTGGGTGTTGGTAGTCAGGACGGCTTGATGATATATGATATAAAGAGTCTTTATCCGTCGAGAGCTCGCTACACATAGTCCGCTATTCGTATCGAACTTGAACCGGCTTCTGCACGAAAACCGCTTTCCCATTGTGCAAACACACACCCACATCACAACCTCTTCCTAAAGTCCCAGTTGCTCCGGCCAAATATCGCAGCAATGTCACATCCTTAGAAAAACACATACGTGAAAAGTACTATATAGTGCGCGAGTGGCAGGAGATCGGCCGTATTGGCGTTCATTGAAAGAGGCCTGCGTCCAGCGGTGGACCGACAAGGGCTGATAATGATGATGATGATGATATGTGAAAAGTAAAGTATTAAAGCGTGTACCCATACTAAAGAATATACCTTCTTTTATGTGTGGTCAATGAGACAGAGCCGGTGGTTCAGAGTACCACCGCCACACTTCCCTCACTGAAATAAAAAACATGAGCACAACTTTTTTTATAAATTATTAAAGAAGAGACCAATAGGGAAGTTTTTGACTCGTAAGTTAAAGCATGTAGAAAGAAATCTGGCTACTCCACGGTCTCGTTACATACTACTTCGTACGGAAAAACGTTAATTAGTCATTAGTCAACAAATTTGCTATAATTATCATTAATTATAAAAAAAATATAATGAAACTACTTTAACAGATTTTATCGCGGTTTATTTAATTATTTATGTAGCCTGACGTTTCAGCAGCTTTACAGCAACCATGGTCACGGGTGGACCGAGATGACAGATGTCCAGATGTACCAAATTTTTAAAAGTACCCGAAGAACTATTTCAACAACAACACGACAACAACTAAAATTATAAAATTTGTAAAAGTAGTTCTATTGTAATGACTAAAAAAAAATTATACTTCGAATGTGTTAAAATTAATAAAAGGTTTTTGTTACATATGTAGATATATTTTTGATTGGTTAAAATTGTTAAAGTATAGGAATGGTAAAGTTTAGGCAGCAAAATCAGATTATAAGGAACTGTATAATCTTGTGTAAGTTTGAAAAAAAAAACTGCAAAGGAACCAAAAAATTGAACTCTTATTTCACCAATCTTTTACCAAAACTTTTACCACACCAATCAGCTTCCGGGGTAATGTTGATAACAATACCTCGAAAGCTGATTTGGCTTTATCGAAATGAATATATAGTAGACAATAAAAATGTATGTTAATATTAAAACAATATGTTGTTACAATATTAATTTAATTTTATTGTGCACGTGCATTGCGAAATGTCTCTTGGGCAATAAGTCTTGTGTGTTCTATTCTTAAAATATTCATGTTGATGACATTCAAACGACTCGGTCTGCACTCTGAATGTATACGACCAACTTGCAACAATTGTAGTACTAGACATTTCATACAATATCAAGATATTGTATGAAATGGGCTAATTGAAAGAAACCTATTTTCCGCATAGGCAGGATAAGTAATCTGACTTCAGTATTTCGCATAATGGAAACAAAGTGGTTTTTATTTTTATTTTACATATATATGTATCTTAAAAGTGAAAACCGAACTCGTCCGTCCATCTGTACGTCTGTCAAGTACCGTACCTGGTAAAATTTCACGATTCTCTTGGTTTACCGGGTAGAATCTTGAAATTTGGAAGAGCTGAGATAATAAGTTGTAATTAAAGGACGAAACCTAATATTTCTTAGTTATATAACAGAAAAAAATCTTCACACTGGCTATACATCTGTAGATCGATGCACAAGTCGAATCAAACACCAGTTTGGTGACCTATGATGTCGTCAGCAAAATACATTTATAGCCTTTACGATAGTTTGAAACACTTTAACATGGCAATTGACACTTTTGTAATTACCTATATGTGACTTGCTAGTCAAGTCAATTCTAAAGGCGTACGGAATTTCCAAGTATTTCTTACTCACGTAAATTTAATAACCCTAACGTTTTCGAATATTCTTTAGGGATAATGTATGATTCGAATGGTAAACGAATGTTTTAAAACTGTGCAATTGTGCCTATTCAATGTCACAGACAACTGTTTGTCTGTGTTACCGGTATATACACTCTGACCTCATCTGTCACCGAGAACGCAACAATGTAATAACACAGTGTCACAAATCGTACAGTCGTAATAATATGTAACACAGTAACAATACACAGGCTGTCTGCGCTATCACAAGAATAGTTCCCGCGAAGTGATTTCCTCATTTAATTGTGACTGGCACATTACGAGAGAAATTAAAAAAGTAGCATTTAAGTAGTTGATGAATGAGGTTTCTCCAGACGTCAAGTTCCCAGGCTTATCGCATGCCGTAATGAACTTTCGCTCTCGTTATTGTGCGCGGTCTTTTTCGTCTGTGAACGTGTCATCGGCCCTTTTAGTGTGTTCTTTTTTTATTGACGTGTCAGAGGCCTTTTTGTAATACTTCTTGAAATTACTTATGAAACGATTTTAGCAGCGAGTTGTAAAAAGAATGATTAGTAAAATCGTGTGAAGCAGGGTGCGTCGCACACGCAGTCTTTATGTGTGTAGGAGAAACTATATTTTTGCACGACAACAATCCAGTGGTGTGCGGCACGTTATAGTGCGAATATAGAAGAGTGAAAGAGCAAACCTGTCGGTTGAATTGCCTAAATATAATTCCATTTATCCCTGGTCCGGCTACATAATGATGACACTACAATAACCAACCCCATGCAGTGGTGAATTAAACTTTTAATAAACAACAACAACACATCCTCACGTCAGTTCCCTAATGGGGTAAACAGAGAGAATCGAGTGCCGAATGTTACGTTCCTTACGTGTTTGTCTTGCTGCAACTACATTCATAGCGGTCATAATACAAACTCGGCTGCAAAGATTTTGACATCAGCTCAGAGATTACCCATTTCTTTCTCTTTTTTTTTCTTAAAGTGAGGAAAGCATCTATGCCGCATTGTAATATAACTATATTAATATAATAACACGTGACGTGACCTCTGGCGCTCTATTATCGGTGGGCAGACGATGATGATGAGGTATATAATAAAGCTGAAGTTTTTTTGTGAAAAATATTTTTATATATGATAGCTACGTTCATTATTAAGATTATGGCTATACACTATGCCATTAAGATTAGGGCTATACACTATGCCGTTAAGATTAGGGCACTATGCCATTAAGATTAGGGCTATACACTATGCCGTTAAGATTAGGGCTATACACTATGCCATTAAGATTAGGGCAATATACTATGCCATTAAGATTAGGGCTATACACTATGCCATTAAGATTGGGGCTATAAACTATGCCATTAAGATTAGGGCTATACACTATGCCATTAAGATTAGGGCTATACAGTATGCCATTAAGATTAGGGCTATAAACTATGCCATTAAGATTAGGGCTGTACACTATGCCATTAAGATTAGGGCTATACACTATGCCACGAAGACCAAACAGTACCGGAGTTACGCGGCTGAATCGGGAGCGATGCTAGTCTATTATTAACCATGAAAACAGTTTTTTTTCGGAACGTATACTATGGAAGCGAAGATAAGCCTAATACAGATTCATGGTCGTTGGGCGAGTAAGTAGAGACAGTGAAATTACAAGGACGTGGAGTGGTGTGAAGAGCAGCAGGTGAATGGGGATGTGCAGGTTAGAACAACGAGTTGTGTGCTCAGGCCGGGTAAAATCTTGGCAGAATTGCAACATCACAAAGTAATGTCGTCATTACAATAAAACTAATTTTATGGATTTTATCGGGGTTTATTAAATTATTTATGTAGCCCGACGTTTCAGAAGCTTTACAGCAACCATGGTCACGGGTGGACTGTGGTGGTGGACCATGGTCACGGGTGGACTGTATAACTAATATCGTCAGATAATTTTAGGAAGAGGTAGTATGCTGCGTAGGAGGAGGCAGTGCTATGTATAGTACATGACACTACATCCCCCTGTGCAAATGGATTGCGCCGGCTCTGCCGCGGAGGTACATCTCGCTCACATAATACCACCGTAAGGTGACTTCTCCAGTGTCGCGCTTCGTGTGGTTTGTGAGTAGCCGGTGGCCCATGGGACGGGGGGGGGGGAAGGTGGGCAACGCATCGGCATAGTAATTATGTGGATGTTCACGGGCGTCGGTAGTCAATTCATTCTATAAAAAAAGTAAGAAAATCATAGCGGTAAAATCACAGCACACTAGAGGGAAGAGCAGACCAGATGAATAAATGTGAACCACCTTTTATTCTTTCGTACCTGAACTTATGCCGTCGAAGCGAAGAGTAGCCCAATACCGATTATTCCGATTGCTATGACTGCCCTTCGGGCGAGGTCTGAGGTCGAAAGAGGGACCGACCCCCCTCCAACAGACGGGAGAGATGCATCCCGATCACGCACGTGTATAACGTACTACGTTCATAATATAAAGTACAATGTCACGAGAACTTCTGAATCAAGTAATTTTAATTAACTTTTGTGTTGTAATCCAGTAAGCCTTCAATGTTATCTGTAATGTCCTCGCTTATTATAATATTGTTATGTTTTTTGAGTAGAAAACAATACAATACGCGTTGTGCGATTGTTAGATAATACCGAGGCACGCCTTCCGCCCTCGTGCTGGGAACCGAACTCGCGCCAGACCTATTGTTGTTGGGCACCACGCCACGGCTCGGTCAAGGCGGCCATTGGCATTCTCGCACACCCGGCTGCGCGCGATAAAGTGTTACGTTTTTTCCTTTTTTTATTTATAGAATAGGGGGCAAACGAGCAATCGGAGCCTTTTTACGACTACCACGCACATGAACATCCACATAATTACTATGCCGATGTGTTGCCAACCTCCCCCCCCCCCGCCAATGGGCCACTGGCTACTCACAGACCACACTTAATACACTTTACGACGGTATTATGTGAGCGAGAGGTATGTCCCCGGTCGTGCCGGCCCAATTACGTTGCTACGGCACTACCTCCTCCTCATACCATGTGTGTAGACATCTACACTAATATGAATTGCTGGTATCATCCCGCGGTATTTGTACCGTCTTGGTAAATGGCCTAAAGCCTACCCCGATAAAGGGACTATCGAACGTAAAAGTATTATTTCAATTTGGGCCAGTTCCTGAGAATGGCGAAACAGACAAACATATAAACTCATCAATTTTATATTATTAATGTAGATTAATGCGAAAGTTTGGATGTATGTATGTACATGTGTTTGTTACTCAATCACGTCATAATCAAAACTACTGAATGGATTTTGATGAAACTTTTTAATGTTGTGGCTTATTTTATTTTATTTTCAAGGAACACAAGCAGTTTAGGAAGAGGTAGTGCCATGATGCATAGGAGGAGGTAGTGCCGTGCAATGTGCATGACACTACATCCTCCTATGAAACGGAACTGGGCCGGCACGGCCGGGGAGGTACCTCTCTCTCTCACATAATAGCGTCGTACAGTGACATCTTAAGTGTTGCGTTTTGTGTGGTTTGTAAATAGCTGGTGGCCCATTGGGGAGGGGAAAGGAGGAAAAATGAAGTTGAGTATTTTATTACAGCACAGGGGACAAACGAGGAATCGTGAGAAGAGCGTGTCGACGAGTACCGACGCCCCACCCACAAAAATTGCCATGCAGATGCGTTTCCCGCATCACCTCCTCCTCACCAAAACCGCACGCCGTAAAGTGAGTGAGAGGTACCTCCAAGCTCGTGTCGGCCCAATTTGGCTGCAATACACCATGCCACTACCTCCTAGTAACTCGGTGTTTGAAAGGGAGCGTATGTCACTGCGCGGTTACATCATTATAAAAGACACAATTTTTTTACAAACGTTGCATAAATTTCATGATCACCGTACACTTTTAACGGTTGCTATCAATTCTTATTGTTTTTTTTACAGGTAAGAACGGTGACAATAATGAAATTTATATCATCACGGCTCAGTCAGATGACAAGTAATAGAGGTATTTAAAGATTTACTAATAGTAACAGACTGTTCTGCTTCACTTTGGTTGTGTTCTGACATACGTCAAGTCAGGCAAGAGCATACACATTCGGCTACGAACAGTCCGAACTACACCCTTAGAGTAGGGACTAATCCCAATACGATCCTCTATTTGCCTAGCTCAAGTAATACCGCCGTATCAGTTAGCTATTCTGAGACTACCGCGCGTGAGACTTTTTACCTGACAGAACATGAAGGGGGGACGCAGGCCCCGCTAGGCTAGGCCATGAGCCAACGTTCACGTCAGCGCCGAAGCCAGTTGAGCTACCGCGCGCGCCATCGAGGTCAGTGTAGGGGGACGAGGAACTTCTCGGTCCATCTGGCCATGATGATATTAGTTAAATTAGCGGTTACAAACTTCCATAACGGGAGGAAACTCTGCTGCCTGTGGGAGAGAAGGGGTCGGTCCTTCTTTCGACTCCCAATAGTCCTCGGATGAAACTGTACAGGGCCTTCAGGGCCTTTTTTCGCTTTCACAGCACAAGCTCAGGTCGGAATAAAAGAAAAAAAAAATGTAAATTTATATATTTTCACTCAGATCGTGTAAATTTTTTTAACATCATCCTATTGTGAAAAGCGATTATACAATAAGGACTGCATGGAGACGCAGACTTTTAATTTATTCTGAAAACACCAATATTATAATAGCAAAATGTCCATATTTCTGACGATTTTATATTTCTTATATAACATCCACAAGAATTAACACAGACCTGCATTTCTTACGTTCCAGTTTCTGAATGTTCTATGAATAACTTATTTTACATAACACATTATTGTGAAAAACACATTATTTACAAACACATAGAGCAGGGTTAATTATTTAATGTGTTAAGTTATTTACACAACTGCCGGTAATGTTTTAATTACTCTCTGGCATGAATGAAACCAGCCGAGAATGAATAATGACTTCCCTGTGTGATGCAGGGTATCCACTACCTGTACATTAGTTATTGTGCTAGGTCATAAAATATGCACTGATATTATACTTGCACAATCGCAAAAACTTCATAGAGCCATGTAGATCTGAACAGATATTTTCTTTACTTATTGTATATCTCTGGAATAGCAAAATTACTATAGAACATTTTAATTGTCAACGAATAAAAGCTGTTACTAAACTTTTAAAGGATTTTTTTTTTATTGTACAATAATCTAGCTGACCGGGTCACGCGTTGCTGTGATGTCATATATCCTATATTTAATTTTGGATTAAGTGAGATATGCGTGTGAAACTTCAGTAAAACGGATTAAGTAGTTTCGGAGATAACCTCGGACCAATGTCGTGACATGGCATGGTATAAACATCAAAGGTCACATCTTGACGCCGCCAGTTCCCTGGTAGACAGAGGGAACAGACGGGACATGACGCGATCCCCTCACACTTGTCTTTTATTTCACAATCATCATCATGAGCAGCCAGGAGGAGTCCACTTTATAACGTTAAGCATCAAGTAGCTGTTACAGACAAAAAAAGAGAAATCGGAGCCTTTCAACGACTATCGACGCCCATGAACATCTGCATAATTATGCCGATGCGTTGCCCTCCTCTTACACCGGTCTTAGCCGGTGGCCTAGTAGGGGGGGACCCCTACTAGGCCACCGGCCACTCACAAACCGCATGAAACGCGATAGCTTAGGTGTCACATTACAGCGGTATTATGTAAGCGAGAGGTACCTCCCTGGGTACGCAATTCCGTTGCATAGGAAGATGTAGTGTGTATGCATGACACTATCTCCTCCTATGCAGCATGGCACTACCTCTTACAAATGCGTGTAGAAGTATATGTAGATTACGACCGGTATATAAATTCTGTTCCACTACTGCAAGGAATTATTACCACAACATTGTGAGACGAAAATGTTAATAACCTTGTGCTATCACTAAACTAAAGTTTATTCGTTCCATAGGTTTAATTGCTGCAGGTTCTAACATGCCCCCCACCATTTTTCACGCCTTGTCGTGGCGGTGGGGCTCACTAGCCTGGGGTAAACCAGGCCAAACCAATTCAACCGAGGGGGATGCTCTTTGCACCCCTCTTATAAGAAGAGGGGGCTTAAGAGCAACAGGAGGAGCGCCTTTGCGCACGGGGCAAGGGGCGAGGATGGGAACCTCACCCCATTGCACTGCCCCAAAGGTGGTGGGGTTATCCTGTAGTGACGACCCCATCTGTGGAGGAGGTGTCGGTCCCTTAGGGGGCTGACTAGCCGTCGAGGTGCCCTGATGGTTTATTGTTCCAAGGCACCTCACCAAAGGTGGCACTGATGGCACTCGCGGTGGTTTCTGTGGGTATTCGGTACTATCAAGTGCCATGAGCCCCACACTCCACTGGACTCCAATCCAGGGCCAGTGAAATCGCGTATATGCGTTTCCCCGCGTCACCAAAAAAAAGGTTCTAACGTACCCATCAGTTTATTGACTCGTTCCTTTTGCCGTCTCAAAAGGGACCCAAAGCAATAATTTTGATGATGAGAATTAAATGTCATGCTCTCAAAGTATGTTATCATTCACATAAATATGAATCTTTTGGCAATAAACAAATCTTCGCCTTTGTTGATTATGTTGATACTACAATCCACTCAAAATGTTATTGTGTATGACACGCGAAGTGGAATTAGGAATGTATATTTTTGCCCTCATGTTTTAAAAGGTCGAGTAGCTTCATGGTGTTACTACATCATTGAACTATGATATGGTATAGTTGCTCCATAGTTAGCAATATCAGAATTAAGCCTTTTATTTAACACCGACGCCAATAGACATCCACACAATCAAGAGTGCGTTGGCGTCCACTCCATGGTTAATCTTCATCATCATGATTTACAAATTACAAGAAAAGCTTCCGACAATTTCCTGTATTCATTAACTTGTTCGTGAAGTGACCGGACAAAAGAGACAAATGTATTATGTTACTGGCATCACCCCGCGGTTTCACGCGCGTAATTCCGGTCCTGTTAGTCGTAGCGCCATGGTATACAGCCTATATAAACATATAACACTCCTCGATAAATGGACTATTCAACACAAAAATATTTTTCTTCCACAAAAATTATACACAAACAAATAAACAAGTCTTCAGCTTTATATAATAAAGCCAGTACAGTCGCCAGTTTATACTAATAAGTGTAGACTAGTGATAGTCATCTGCACTGGCTTTGTCAGTGACAACCACGAACACTTTAACAAACTATGCCGATGATATGGAAATTCATGAAATTCATTCATAGATTTTGAGAAAATCGATCACGTTCAGACATACAGCTTTTGTGACATTTGTTTTATAATATGTATATAATATGTATATAATATGTATATAATATGTATATAATATGTATATATAGCTATTTCAATAAAGAATATCACATTAAAGAAACGTGGTTACATCAACAAGCGATACTAAAATATCAATCAAAATCATCACACACAGAAAATAATTAGAAGGGTGGATGGTACGTTTGTTACCCCATCACGCGAAAGCCACTGAACAGAATTTGATGAAACTTAGCAAATTATGAATCTGAATACATAAGCTATAAAAAAAATTCGCGCTAGGTTTTGTCTGTGACATACCGTTGGTTGTAGCGCGATAACGTAGTTTCCACGGAAGGTGATCGCGGGTACAAATCCCGTCTAGGTTATGAATGTTTCTATATTTTTACAATAAAAATATTAAATTTATATAAATATTAAATATATTTCCGTTGTCTAGTACCTGTATACAAGTCCTCGTGGTACTTAGTACAAGACTAGGCCAACGTGGTGTGCGATTGTGGATTAAAATTAGTAGTAGTATTGATGTTAGTATATAATAATAATAATGTCGCCCTAGCCGAATTTCGGCTACAGCGGCTACCTCTATTGAGAGAGCCATCTGCGCGGGACATATTATAGTGCACAAGTGTTTGCGCAGACACAAGTGCACTCCCTATTCCTTCATTAACTCCTATTGCGGTGGGACGGCAATCCGACACGACCGGAGAGAAAATCAGGCGCAGGAGCGACGGGTTAACGTGTTCTAAGAGGCAAGGGGCAACACCGCCAACTTCTTAACCCCGTGTAATCGTGGATGTGCTAGCATATCTACTGGACTTATGAGTTGTGGATGTACTAGCACACCGCTGCCTACCTCTTCGGGAATAATAGGCGTGAAAGTAACACTACTGGTAGCACTTTTTGTATGGATTCGAACCCGGGACCACACGTTTGCGGCTGAACAGGTTAACCACTAGACCACGAGGCAGTTCAAATATCGTTTATCTTAGTATACACCATGTACATGTTATGGGTGCCGAGTGCGCGGGTGAAATCACTTGGCGGCGGTAGTCTCAATGACTACAACATACCAAGACTCGTACTCTATCTCCAACGACCAGAGAAAAACCAGACGACTCACTTTCCCTATCAGTTGGGCCACCCAGAACTCTTTCGAACTACATATCAAAAATTCCCCTCAGATGGGAGAGATGCATCACGACATGAGAGTGTTAATATTAGCTAAATATTAAATTAAGGAAGAGGTAGTGCCTTGCTGCATAGGAGGAGATAGTGCCATGCCATGCAACGGAATTGGGCCGGCATGACCGAACAGCTACCTCTCACTCACATAATACCACCATAAAGTGACATCTTCAGAGTAGCCAGCGCCCCATTGGTGGGGGAGGCAGTAGGGCAATATAATTATGCATCATGCGCATAATTATATTGCCCTACTGCCATGCATACATGCGCATCGGCATAGTAATTATGTGGAGGTTCATGGGCGTCGGTGGTCGTAAAAAGGCTATGATTTCTCGTTTGCCCCTCTATTCCATAAAAAAAATTCATGATTACTATTGTTATCAGGACTGAAGCCCGCATACCAGAAAGCTTATTATTGATCAGCCTATATGTTTACGCCGTCCCAAATAACCTGCAATGTAACACAGGCGCGCTTCACTTCTCGTTGCGTCATCGCGTTGAAGCCGTATACCTTGTGTTATGTAAAGCAGCCGATTATGTGGAACATCTAATTGAAGGCTCGACTTCTCCGCAATGAAGAATGTCCACTTTTTATAATCGTCGTTAACCGGGCTGTTACATAAAACCGAGAGCACCCTGTACACTGCTCGTGTGTAACTGGATCAGCACACGTGATCTTTACACTTGCAAATATAAATGAAGTGACTCTAATATCAAAATTCATCATTTCATTGCGACAATAGAGTTATATGGCGGCGTGTGGACGTATTGGTGAATAGAGAAGGAAGATGTGAAAGCTGTACTATCTTTGACTAATAACGAATGCACATTAAGCAGAGATAAATGAATTAAAAAATATATACAGAGTGTACTACATTTACTGTCTTTTTCGACTTAGACGGACGCGTTATAGGCTTGCTTCCCTTCTCTATCTATATTGTCTTTATGATTGCGAAATACTTTGTTCAGGGGATGGTGAGAAATAGTAGACCAAAACGAGTAGTAGCAGTGTTTGTTGCATATCACGGAAAGAGTAAAAAAATACCGCAGAAAAGGGAATTCATAAATTTTAACGATCAAAACTGTCGTATACATTTCTGTTCCTTTCAAATGATTAGTAATAATATAATAACAATAATAATAATAATAATAGCGTTAGCCTGGTCCTG
This sequence comes from Eumaeus atala, assembly GCA_017140195.1. Classification (NCBI taxonomy): domain Eukaryota; kingdom Metazoa; phylum Arthropoda; class Insecta; order Lepidoptera; family Lycaenidae; genus Eumaeus; species Eumaeus atala. The sequence goes on from JAFELO010001546.1 coordinate 411,560, forward strand.
TGGTAAGTACGTACAGTAGGGACTTGTGTTACAGGCACTAGACAACGGTTTATTAAAGTATTTTTATACATTTAAGAAATTGCATAAATTTAAGATTTTCATTATGGAATACATATAATACATAGATAAACAACTATGACTTGGGCGGGACTCGAACCCCCGAGATATGTTACCACTACGCCAACCGGTAGACAAAATTAGTGGTTTGTACCACTTGGTCACCGGTCTTTTTAACCAGAGTTAAGCTCTATAGAATCATTCCAATATCCAGGGGCCTCGTCTCGAGGAAGTCGAGTGAAACCGATCGTAAACAACCAGTTGACATATACAAAGTTGAGTTTTTATGTAACAGAGTAAAGCAATTAAACAAGAGTTCGAAAATACAAATGATATAATCGCACGCGTGCACTTAACTGACTTCAATAACCGCACTTGATTGGCAACCACTCACACTCATTGGCAATTAGGCATATTATGTTTTAAGAAATTTTTTAATAGATTTAACTATGAAAAACATATCGATTTCTTAAGTTCACAAGTCACTGATTATTAAAACTACGGCAATTATCGTGGTTTGTATGATATTTTCTACACACATAAATATCTTCACGCCGGTTTCCTAATGATGTAGGCAGAGACAAAGGCACCAAATATCCTTACGTATCTGCCTTACCTCCTGCATGCATAGTATATCTAAAATGCAAAAATGTTGTTTTGCCGACTAGAGAAATTACACAGCAAACGCAAATTTTGTCCGCGCGAGTTTCTATCGGTATCGTGCGGTGCGCAAATTTATTGAAAACGACACTATACTTGGCGAAGTTTCCTGTATACATAAGCAATGTTTTCGTTTTATTGTTTACACCATTACCTGTCGCGTTCTAAAAAAATGACAAATCTTTTACAATTCACGTTGTGTGTGAGTGACAAACATATTTACGAGTACAAGCTTTATCAGTTATAATATTTGTGGCATGTAAGAAGAAAAATGGAATGAAAAAGGAGTTCGTAAAATATAAACATTATAAGTTTGTTGCTGTTAGAATTGGCACAGTATTTTTTTGAGAATTTACGGCAATTTAATTACCTAATTGTAATTAATTACATGTTGGAAATGATAATTTTTCTATTCTACAGCTTTTTCAATAGTTTATATTCAAACGTAACTATGACATTACAACTTATGCCACAACTATATTTGCTTAAGAAAAGTGGAACACTCAACATAGGTAAAAATGTATATCAAAAAAATAAAATTAATTTTATTTTTTATCGCGGTTTATTAAATCATTTATGTAGCCCGACATTTCCGAAGCTTTACAGCTACCATGGTCACGGGTGGACGGTGATGACAGATGTCCTGATGTACCAAGTTTTTAAAAGTACCCGAAGAATTATAATTTCAGTTGTTCCGATTAACGCAAACAGTTTTTTTATATCTTGCTGTCTTGAGGTGTTATAATAAGTACGGTTATATGAATGATGTATTTTTCTGTCTCGAGAACGGCATTACATCAGTTCCTTTACAACGATTTGTCCATTTTAGTATTATTTGCAGGGCGGTGGCTTCCGTCAATCACGAATATTTACGTTTACGTACACATTGGGTAACTTGTATACATGAATAGCAAACAAGTAGGTTAGCAAAGTCATATCCTTCGCAACGGATAAGGGAAATAGGATTTTATAATGAGAAACAAACGAGCCAATCGTCTTATAAGTCAATCAAACTTAACTGGACATTTAATTAAAATGGTATCTTTGCGAGTGATAGACTTATATCTATCGGCAATGGGCACGACTACTCAATGGAGAGTTGACGCAGAGTTTTTTTGTTGCCATAATAGGCAAGCAGTTGGGCCACTTGATAACAAGTGATGACCAACGCCTACAGACATCCGCAACATTAGAGGCCTCGCAGATGCGATGCCGGCCTTTACGTATATACTCATCTGAGTATGCACTTTTCTCGATTAATTTTAAGTAGTATCAGTTCGGAAATACCGAAGGGGGTAGCTTAATCCATAAAAGAATAGTTTGCGGCAGAAATTGCGCTTAAAACTCACAGGAGAGGACTTCGGAAAATCGAGATGGGGCCCGTGAAATTTGAAATTTTGTCGCGAGGAACTAAGAACAGAAAAATATTGTAATGAAACTCGGCTAGGTGTTATTAGTCCGTACAATTCCTTGGAACACATCCCGTGATAATTGCTGCAGAACATGCGTATGAACTGACATATCAAACATCGTTGAGATGTAGATAATTACTCTTTTTTTAAGAATAGCTGGATCGTTGAAGTGTTTACTATGACTGCCCATGAACATAAGTATTAGTTAGGCCTAGTAGGTACAAGGCACTAACATTCAATAATCTCACGAACTGCACGAAATGGGACATATCCGTCACTTTATGCCGGTATCATGTAAGTGAGAGGCACTTCCTTGTCGTTCCGCTTCTAAATCATATTCGACTACCAACCGATATAGACATCCCCACATCTGTCATACGGAAGCGTTGCCATCGTCTCCTTCTAGCCTCCAGTGGGCCAGCGACTACTCACAAAGCGCACGAAACGCGACATCGAAGTGGTCACTTTACCTGTCAGTGGAAGACCTCCCCGGTCGTGCCAGCCCAATTCCGCTGCAATGCAGCAGGGCACTACCCCTTACTCACAGTTATTGAGTGGGCAAATAGTATCACTAAGTACTTTTACGAGTATTATGGCCGCAGTTCCAACGACTCGCTATGCAAGGAACGTGACCAAAACGCCTTTATAGTTCTTCTGTGATGTAAATCAGAAGCACGACGTTTCATCGAGTTCATTGATCGTGGGAAAGGAGCTTTACTACTTACTGATAATCATCTCTAGATTCAGTCCTGGATATGCCTGTATTTGCCTTAGTTCCGCGGGAATAGTGGTACAGAGGTGGCACGGGTCTAGTAGGAGTGTCATGCTTATTGCAGCGGAATTGGTACCGGCACAACCGGGGAGGCACCTCGCGCTCACATGATACCGGCGTAACGTGACATCTTCGTGTCGCGTTTCGTGCGGTCAGTGGGTAGCCGGTGGTCAACTGGGGGAGGAGGCGAGGGTGGCAACGCATCGGCATAGCGATTATGCTGATGTTCATAGGCGGCGGTAATCGTGATCTCATAGCTTATCTTCCATATAATAATATCCATGTATACATTTTGTATATATGCATACATGTTTTATATCGTAGCCCACAATTAAATACTGGTACGTAATGTAACATATAGCGCCTATACTCAGTGGACGTCTTGTGGTTGCTGATGTCATGATGACATGACATGTCGTAATGTTGATATAATATAAAGAATGTTTTTTAAAAAGGCGGATAAAACCGCAGGTCACAACTGTGTATGAGAGACGGGAGAGGACGTGTTGAATTGACCTCTGACACCGGAGCATCCACTTGCGACCTTCGAAGGAGAGGATGACACGGACATTCCGATACATGTATGTGGACCACTGATCTGAATTATATATGGATGTTGACACCCATAGAGAAAATAAAAATATGGTGATTCGACATCAATGCCGCCGCATATTCCCAAGAACTATTTGAGCTTTATCGCGCATGCTCCAAACTTTAGAGCATTGATATTTTAAAACTATGAACTGTCAGAATGTTATCGGTCACGCGCCAAACCCGATAGTTTGATTCTTTTGGGAATAATGGTAGCGATGCTATGTTCATGTCAGTGGCGAGGGCAAATGTTGCTGACATTTCGGGACGTCCCATGATAGAAACAACAAATGTCCACACAAATATCAAAGCGAGAGCCTACCAGTCTTTGGTGTCTCCACATTTGAGCCTATAAAGTTTAGTTACATCTTATAAGATACAAAGCAACGTGGATATATCTTTACTTATTGTAAAACTAAATACCCAAAAGCTTGTCTGTATGTAGTCGATTGTCTCAAAATCTCCTTAACGGGATTTTATACGGTTTCACCAATGGATAGAGGGATTTTTGAGGAAGGTTTAAGTAATTCAGTTCTGTTCAGTTATTCATCATAATTTGGGCTTTATATTTGACAATATCTCTTTTACTTGTGCACTATAATTTAGGCTTAATATTTGACAATATCTCTGTTACTTGTGCACTATAATTTAGGCTTTATATTTGACAATATCTCTGTTATTTGTGTACTATAATTTAGGCTTTATATTTGACAATATCTCTGTTACTTGTGCACTATAATTTAGGCTTTATATTTGACAATACCTCTGTTACTTGTGCACTATAATTTAGGCTTTATATTTGACAATATCTCTGTTACTTGCGCACTATAATTTAGGCTTTATGTTTGACAATATCTCTGTTACTTGTGCACTACAATTTAGGCTTTATATTTGACAATATCACTGTTATTTGTGCATTATAATTTAGGCTTTATATTTGACAATTTCTCTGTTACTTGTGCACTGTGGTTACACAAGCACCTCCGGACGGTTCCACTACCGTAAATCCGCGTATTGGTTACGACCGCCTTGGGATATTTTTTCCTTAGTAATATAGTTATCATACAGTCATCAAAATAAATTTTAAATTCCGACAAGTAGTTCCGGGGGTTAGGGGATACAAACAAACAAAACGCTTTTAAGATTGTGGACGCAAATTTTATAAAATTAGTTTTATTATTTAGTTTATTTTTATTTAATACGTAAATTATTTGAAAAGCTCGGCTTTACGAGGACAGAAGGAGGGTGTCTTTTGAATGCGACTAGAGCTTACTATATAAGAACGATCATGATTCTGAAGTAAAAGATGCGCAAGAGACTTAAGCGCCGGCGCTTGCGACTTAATTACTCTTTTTTTGTTGTGTTTGTTGTGAAGTAAAACCTTCTTCATGCCAGATTGCCTGCAGTAGAACGAGGCCAATGGAAGGTAAGATCGAAGTCAGTGAAGATAGAAAAATATAGTTACGTTTTGTATCAACGGTCGGGGCAGGAGAGTGACGTAGGAGCGCGCATTTTCGTTCTCTTTTACCCCCACAGCCGTTAGTTACACTTCGTTTGTCTAAAGACTCCGGTCGTATGTGTTGTGTGGTTAAATCGTTTCCTAAGGAATAACACCAAGAGCACACGCCGAGCTTGACACACCCATTCCTCATAACCATATGCATTCATTTTCAATAATTCCATCAAAATCAACATTCACACACAATACTTTATCACAAAATGAATTTATATTAACATTATAAAGCTGAAGAATTTGTTTGTTTGAATACGCTAATCTCGGAAACTCTGTTTGCGCTGAAGAGTCCATTTATCGAGAAAGGCTAGTAGGGCTAGTTTACGCGGGTGAAACAGCGGGGTGACGCTAGTAGTCTATATGAGGGTTTCTTAAACAATGGGTTGGGACCCACTGGTGAGTTGCGAACTTGCGAGGCGAATATTGTCCTGTAGTACAATAACCGAGCCCCCTGGGGGACGATTTAAATAATTCCCATTATAGTATTTTTTTATTTACACCATGATACCATCGTTTCCCTAAAACAAACCTAGAGGTGGGTCCCGACTTTAGACACCAGTATTGGAAAGGGTCCTATCCCACCTCTTTAGTAACATTGCAATCGAATTGGGCCGGCTCGATTGAGGGGGTACCTCTCACTCAACTCGTACAGTTTCAAAGTGACAGCGGAGAAAAAGAGGGCAACTTATCTACATGATAATAATGCGGATGTCTATGGCGTCACTATTCGCCAGAAGGCTCCGATGTCTCGCTTGCCGCCCTGTACCTACTATAAAGAAGACAGTTCCGCAAGACGCCCGTTGATATTATAGAAATGTTTCTAACCGGTTGTCCTGTACTTTGTGCCGATCTGTATCGGAGGTTGGATGTTTATTGGAAGTGAAAGGGGGCCCCCCTTGTAACAATGTTACATTGAAAACGCGTAAGGGTTTTATTGCAATTTTAAAAATGTCGCTAACACATTCAGGACTTATGTAATTTTATCGATATGAGTTTTTGATCTTTTATTTAATGTCGACAAGAATTATGAAGATCCCCGCGAAGTATTTATTCACTTTCACGGATGATTTGTTGAAGTAATACTTTTGTAGCCGCGTCAGGAAAAAATGATGAGAGTAAACTTTGACTGTGCACGCACAGTCAGTAGTCAGCATTTCAGTTTTACAAAAAAGTTATTATTATGCTTTATAATAAAACCTTCAGTGTATTAAATAACCTTTTTCTATTGTTAGTGTCGTTTTTATCTACAAACGTAGAACTAGGCGAAAGGTGAAAATTATTAAAAAGATTATTCTATTGTTGTTACAAGAGAAAAAAACCAAAGAAGTGTAACTTGTAACGCGTCTATATTGGTACACACACACACACACACACACACACACACACACATACACACTTATATTTGTGATCAATAAAATTATTTATTGAGATAGACGATGTCCCGATCCCCATTACGGCTACATTCACAGGACACATTAATAGCAGCAGATCGGATCACAATATATCACCTTCATTTGCAGTCGTAGTCGCTATTTATTCATTCCAGTATACATACCACCAGTACATAGAACAAAATAAGAAATATGTAACTTTGTCCAACTCAACAGATATTTTTTGTTACGATTAGCAAATGTTAAAAACTCTTAAAAAGATCACTGCAAGGCGTGGCTGGGTCGGCAAGTTGATTTACTTTTTCAAGTAATTTCTTTAAGAAACAGTAAAAATTATGTGTTTTTCCAAGGTTTTGTTAATTTATTATTTATAATATTTTTGCCAATTTTTGTTAAAGGATCCCCTGTACTTTCGGAGAATCGCAAGAACAATTTGAGATTTTGAGAATTTGCTTATTTTGAAAAAAATAATCGGTATTTTTTTAAATCAAAAATCACTTAAAATAAAAAGTTTTATAGGGCCACCGTATACAGCTGCGACGCGGATAGATTATCAATACTCTTTTTTAAAGGACAGTTTGAGTGTACCTCTCTAAACATTTATCACCCAACAAGTTCTCATAACAATTCCATGTTCTTTTAGACTTCTCTTACACGGTACGAGTTCAGCTCGAACAAAAAGCAGATACAATTCTAAATGCTCTCAGCCGACATGCGAAGTGGACGCTTTGGCCTTAAGTTCACATTCAGTTCGTTTAAATATCAAGTAAAGACTGGTTTTAAAAAGTGGTTTTCATATTGAAATGGGACGTTGAACTTTTTGCCGAATTATTATGTAATTTTACCTCTCAATTTGTTTTCACTTTGTCATCGGCCTCTATTGCATGCTCATTATAATATAAGACTATTAATAAATATAAAACTTATATGATGTACGACCTACTGATTGTTTAAGATAAACACATTACCTTAATGTGGTTTTTATGTTAAATATCGTAAGCGTCGGGCGTGTCTCGTAAACTAACTTGATTGCAGTTAGGTAAGACCGTCAACGCTATATTTCAAAAGCTTAGGGGCTTTGGCCCTGTTGATTACAGGCGCCGTGCCTTAGCTTGCACATGTTGGGCTTTAGCGGGTAATCGATTCGATGTTCATAAAGTATGACAAAAATCGATTCGATTGTCATACTTTAAGCCCTAAGTGATCACTGCAATTCACCAACGACCAAAGCGACAGCAATGGGGTGAGGTTCCCATCCTCGCCGCTTGCCCCGTGCGCAAAAACGCCGCCTCCTTTTGCTCTTTTGTTTCCTCTTCTATAGGAGGAGTACTAAGAGCCGCCATCTCATCGGTTCAATTGGCTTCACTTGGACTTACGGCAGGCTACTGAGTCCCACCGCCACGACAAGGCTCGAACCTTGGTGGGGATATGTCGTAGGATATGTAGGTCTGGACCTAGACCAAACCTGTACAACAAATAATTTAAAGCAAATAAAACATATGAGGCAGTTTTGTTATCAGAATCAAAACTGTCTCATATATTTCATTCATTCATAAGTAATATCCGTGGATTCATTAATTCCTCATAGTTTAAGTGTTATAGTTATCATTTAATCATTCCGCCAAATCCACGTTAAACAATACCCGCCATTGGTGCATTTTGACGTTTCTGCAAAATTTTGTTAAGTCACCACTTCAATGATTTAGCAAGTGCGACGTTCCTTTTCAGACGTGATCTTGTAAACAAATATATAAAATTTAAGTTCAAGTAACTTTAAGGTTTTTTCAAAATCAGTAGTCACACCTGCCCCGCTTTGTGCGCAACCGACTTAATATTGGAAATTTCCCTAAAAAACTAGAGATATAGTCTGCCCCATAAATTCCTCCATTTTATTTCTAAAACTATCGTTCCGGCGTCCGTTTATTCACGGACGAAGTCCGGCGGGCAGTCAGCCATAAATATTAATGTTTGCAAGTCGATTTTGATTATAAATAGTGGCATAATTCACTAAAACGAGTAACCGATTAAGGTAAAGCGGTTCTTGAAATAAATGCATACCTATATGGTCACGTTTATATAATCAAGGTTGTGAACATACACATATACACAGTGTGCAGTATAGAACAGTCACTCCACATGTGTATTGAAAATTGGAACTTTTTGAAGTTAAACTTCTTAAGGCATGCTTGAATTTGGGTTCAAGCTGATGAATTCGTAACGAGATTTTTACACAAACGGGTCCAAAGATATAAGAAGATATAAAGATACAATAGTTCCAGGTAGACACGTGGAATGATACGTGGGTTGGAATATAAGATAAATAAATTGATAGAATGTGGTGGTGCCAAGGCAGATGTGTAAGGGTCGCGATAGGTGGCACTCCGTTCTCTCTGCCTACCCATTAGGGAACTAGCGCGAAGATGTGTTGTTTTGTTGTTGTTAAAGTTATCTATATAATATATCTAAAATTTTAATTTGTCTCTGAGATGATTAATAAATAATGAGAAAAAAAAAACAATTATGCCCAGTTGTGACAAATTAAAATTAGACGTGAATGTTCGTCCTTGTTCAAGATAGAACAGTTTGTCACATTCAGTTTTATGAAGGTATTTATAAATTACTTCTAACAAGCGATATAATAGCGACTAAATATAAACTTTTCCTCGAGATTATCTTTATCTACGCAACGGTAGAATAAGCTCGCCGAAGTGACAATGGGCTGGTCACACACTCAGAAGAACGGATGACAGATGGGCCAGTCAGGTTCTGGAGTGGTATTCGGAAAACGAAGTATTGTTCGACCGTTCACCAGGTGGGAAGACGATCTCCGTGCAGTAGCCGGTCCGGGGTGGATGCGAGTAGCAGGAGATTGGCCGTCTTGGCGTTCATTGTCCAGCATCGGACCGACATGATGACCAACATGTATGTTTCCAAATTTATTTAAGAGATAGACACCATTACAACTAAACTTCTTTTAATGGATTTTATCGCAGCTTATTTAGTTAATTAACAATACCGTCGCTTACCCGTTAATGCAGTTTTATTGTAATGAGTCCCATCGCGTAAACTCACCTGTCTGGAAAATAAATGACCCAGGAGCCAGGTAACAAACAACAGACAAAGAAAACAAAAGAAAAAGATTAGCAACGGTAAACAATCCCACGATACTGAGGATATTAGCATGCTAATAGCGGCATGCCACATCTGAAATATTACTCTTCGTTCACTCGCTATAATCATCACATAACACTAACATGAGCTTTTTATCACTTACATTATTAATAAAATTGTACGCTTTCCACTAACCACTGGCTTATTTACAATGTAAACGTGTAATATAATGTGATTACTGTACATTTTTTAACGAATATGACAAAAGTCCTCTAATCATTACTGTCAAATTACAACTCTGTAAATGTAAACGGCTTTTATCGTTGTAATTTATTCATAAGGCATGACGGCTTTTTCCATTTGATTGCTTACATTCATTATTGATCAAATCTACAGTTAAGAACAATGATTACACAAGTTGTTATTTTAGAGAAATTACAGGCCGGTAGACTTGTGTAGGGTTATAATTATAGTTACTAATTATTCGATAATTAATTCCTAAGTCTTAACTATCACATAAATGCACTGAAATTTATATGATCAAATCATGCCAGCCACCTGGGCTTCCATTTGCTCAGCTAAAGGCTTTAGTATTGTTCAAAAAAGTAGAATAATCACAGAATTTTTCAGTGAGACCAAAATATTTATTAGACATTTGTTTCTGAAATACAACGACATGTAGTAGACTCCGTAGATGCGACAGAGGGAATGCTCGCACTACCATAAATTAGAAACGCCCTAATGGCATGCCATAAGGAAATCGCAATCACCATAGATATTTGTCCTCGAAACATGCGATGCTGGACAGTAATGATAACAGATTTGCTGAATATTTATCTCCATAACCAATGCTGCGCGACATTCCGAGCGCAACGTCTAGGTTACAACCATTTGCTATAATTATGGATATTCTATGTATGTATCATATGCGTTTGCAATTGCTTGACCAAATTTGAGTTCAAATATGCTACACAACTCATACTCATCATTTATTTCTTACGTTAATTTACTTTCTAGATATAATAAAAAGGTGGGACCAAGTTTGTGGGTTTCAATCATAGTCGTGGCGTGTTTGAGAAATATGTATCGATAAGTATCGCATCTGCGTAACAACCATGCGAATTCCCATGGGCGTCGATAGTCGTCAAAAGGCTCCGATTTCTTGTTTGCCTCCTTATGAAAAAGTTAACGAGTCTTATGAGGCATGGGGTTGTAACACCGCCACGTCCCAACTTCGGACTCTTATTGAAAATTGAAAAACCCTAATAACACTATATGGGCGAGAATCGTTTGGTCCTAAATGAGAACAAAATTTATGATTGAACACGCTTACCACTGGACCACGAGGCGCTTGTTACGAATAACCGACTTACTGAAACATACTTATTAAGTATTGGAAAATTATATATCTGGTGTTAAGATATCCACATGCGGCGTTGTCACCTTAATACTAAAAGTTGCTCACACTTTGTCGGTTATCTTTGTATTTGTTAGATAACATATACCTACGTAATTTTACAAGCCGCAGTATAATAGAGAACCTAGTGAGCGTGGTTTTACTATTAATCTAAGATTGTTAATTAAATCATTCTCACGTATCCAACTCGTTTAGCTAACAATAAATTGTATTTTTGAATAATACACAATTTGCCTTAGGCTGGTTTGTTATTCATTTGCAACCTTTACGCCTGGTCGAAGCCTCTTATGATTTTATCGACGGCTGTATCTGTTGCAGTTATCGCTAGATAACACTAATGTTAATTGAAAGGTAATTGAACTTAAATGTATGTGTTATTGCGTATTAGTAGAAGAAATATCCTAAACTCTTGAGAAAAGAAGAGGAGATGTTTCTTTATAGAATAAGCCATAAATGAGCTGAATACAGTAAAGGAGCAGGTGGTAGATGTCTTCCCTCGTCTATAGACTGCGAAACTTTTGGTCTTGCTCGCTCGTTGCTGGCCTTGGGAACTAGTGCAAGACACTTGTTTAGTACCCTCAAGTTGTAGACTTACGACACCATTGCTTACCATATTTACAAGGACAGAGACGGGACAATAGGTGCCCACGCAATAGGGCCCTCGCTTCCCCTTTCATCTCCCCCATTCACCCAGTGACTTCGGTGCCGTTGGTTGCTACTGTTGTGTGACGTCATCAGAAAAACTTCGCTGGACCGGATAGTATACATATACGCGTGTGCGTGCGTGTGTGTAGGGGACCTTGCACGCACGCGTTTGTTAAATAGCTCGTAATACCGTCGCCTGCGCCGTGGCCTCCGCCGCTAGTTCCGCGGCCGCCGAAACTAAATACAAATAATGTCAACACTTGTTAACTACATTTATGGACGTGTAAAGTGCCAATAAATTGGTTGTTAATAAATCATTGATTTCCAAAAATACAAGGCACACGATTTCATACTGAACTGTCATTCTTCGCCTTCCGTGATTGTACCTAAAAAACAAAGAAAAAAAAACAAACCTAACGCGCATGATTCTAAAATTTTTTACAAAGTGTATAATTATAAAAGATGTGCAATTGCACATCTTTTATACTGACGATTTTGAGACTCTGACTGTGTATCTTGGTATAAAATACAGAAGTGATGTGTGAATGTAATAAACACACACATCTATACAGAAGTAAATCAATGGAATAAACACACAAATGTAGCTGACTGTTAGTGGCCTATAAACTTGTTTCTTTCACTTGTGTTGCCCCGTGCGTGTGGCGCACTATAGCAGAACAATCCGGAGCACCTCAAAGTAGATAATTTAAGAATACATTTTTTTCGCCACTTAACTTGTGTATTGGTCATTTTACAAAAAAAAATCTAAGCATTTTGTGGACGGGTTCTTAAAGAATAATTTTCATCTTGTCTTGCTTCTGGAATACCATTATTGAAGTTAGGTAAGAATTTGAATGTAGAGATTTTTCAAACTTCCCAAATCGCAGGTCGTCACCCACCCAGACATGTTCTATCGAATGAATACGACAATTGTTAAACACTTTCACCAAAGCCGCTCGTGGACATCATCACGCATCTGTTGTGGGGTCACGAGGTCGACCTGGAGTTGGGATGCAAAGCGTACGTTCTAACACAGACATAAATCATGTCAGACAACAGCACACAAATTCGACTTTGAACAGTCTGAAAAGACGCTATCGGAGTAGGGTCTCCAATCCAAAATCTGAAATCGAATCTTCAATTTGCGGGGAACAAATTTTGCCGCTGTTTCCTTACTTCTCGTACTTACGGTCATAGGTCATGTTGCTTACATAACCAGTACCACCAAACCAGGCAAACGTATGTACCCGCATGTTTTGGAACGTTTAAATTTTACCGAAAGCCTATTTTATTGTGTGCATATAAATAAATATAGATATAGCCTTATAGTTATAGATAATTTATTAAACGAACTTTCGTGAACAACCGAACGAACGTCATGGATCGAGAGATATGGTATTACGGTTTTTTAATGTTGGTATTGATTTTCAGTTTTAGTTTCAGTTCCAATTTTTTAATTTCAGTTTTCAATTTCAGTTTACAAAACCTTTAAAACAGGTTAGAGGTACTGCGACTCATAGTGTGGCGTAAATGGTATAAGGCAATAACTAGAAATATAGTGATTTCAGAAAACAAAGAATAAGTTAACTGAAAAGATTCTGTATTGCACGGTTTCACTTACATTATTAAAAAAAAGTAATGATAATGTGCAGATATATAGTATTACGGTAGTCGTGGAAGTATTTGCTCAGGTGTGCGTGAACTAAATAGAAACCATCTAACCTTCCACGAAGTCCATTCGTCTGCAAATCGCTTTTTGTGCATCCCTACGTGCTTCCTTGGCGCGGAAGACCTCACTTGTTAGTGACTCAGTCACGACCAGCCTGGTGCACGAACTACCTAAACTAAGGTCTATACATTAATTGTAATTATAGTAGTATTTATCATTCGAAAATTAGACTTAGATTTCGATTAGAACCATGCATGGTTTAGAACGGTATTTCCCAATTACTGGTACGCGTACCTCAGGCGAACATGTTCTAGCAACAAAGGGTATGTGCAGATTAAAACTTTTTGACCGATTTCTACTGTGGCGGAGTTAAATATCATTAATTAAACTGGCGTTGTTCGTCTTTAAAAAATAACTGTATTTAGAATATAGGAAATAAATGATATCAACAACAAGATATCTTTCAGTGTTATGAACACCGGATAGACAGAGTCCAGCACTCAGGTGTCAGAAGTGCCAATTTTTTATGTGTATATCTATAGATATAAAAGTTGTCAGCCTTCTCTTTGCCGAACACTTAACTTAGATAATCTAAAAAATATAGTATGAGTAATCGACTTGTTTGCCACAAAAAGCCGAGCATAGTTTTATTATAAAGGTTACCGACAAATGTTTATTTTTTTTAAAGAAATATCGTATTTGTTTCCGACATATACAGCCAGATGTGTTGCGTCTACTGTAAAACAGCAAGCAATAAACCAGATGTATTAATTACATTCACATTTCTAGCCAAATCAGTCCGGTCTTGTCGTGATATAAATAAAATAATAATACTGTAAAATTAATGTAATCACATTTTTGTGTTGCATTTCGAAATATTTTTGCACAAAAATATGCAAATATTATACAACCTTTTGGTTAACTATCGTATAATGAAATAGAAATATATCGCCATTGAAGTCGGATTACGAAACTGATAAGTGTGCTTAATTGTCGGCCCGTGCACTTTATAAGAACAACGTATAACACTAAGGCCTTTACACTTAGCATTAACTTGAAATAAGAGAATGATTAAAAAAGTACTTACTTGAAACGGTATAAAGTGCATTTTACAAAAAATTAAATATCTGGACAATAGTGTTTTATGGTAAAGACACATGAGCAGTTGGATCTCCTGGCGGTCGGTGATTGGCGACATCCATTAACGTTCATTTTAATGTTTTACTGCAAAGTGGAAAGGTAAAATACATTGAAATCAATTTCACACATGTGCCTAAGCGATCGAGTGAGTCATCCTAAATCGATACTCGTATGCATAAATTTGTATATTTTTGTGATAAAGTCAATATAATAAAGTATAAGGTAGTGGCCTTATTTTCTATTAGAAAAGTACCTATTTGTGATATGCTATAAGTGGATTGGATAAAGGGGACTCAGCACGGAATATATATAAAGAAACAAAATACTGGCTGACTGCGAGTCAGACATGCGCGCGTAGGTTTCCGTACCATAACCTACAAAAAGTGATAAATAAGCCCCCTTAAATAACATATTTTTTTCTATTTTTAGTATTTGTTGTTAAAGCGGCAATAAAAATAAATCGTTTGGGAAAATTTCAAGTATCTAAGTATAATAGTTCAGCCTATATATATAGCCTGGACTTCGTGAACGGAATTCTAAAAATTAAGCGCCATATGCTTGTTACCAATATTATTACTGGAAAAGACAGTTCCGGTCCCTATAGTCGTGCTATCGGTTGGCGCATAGACAAAGCGATTTGAATCGATCCGAGTGTCCCAGTTAGGGTCAGTACGTACTCGGTACGATGGACCGGTTTCGTCACATCACTAGCTAATTGCAGTGTGCACCATTCACAAATAGATTGTGCTCCACACGTGAAGATATAACCGAAAGTCTGTCTGATAAGATATGCAGTCGTATGATATTTCGGTTGCTTCTGTTGTTCGGATTCAATCTATATCAATATCTTTCTTTTTCTCTTTTTTTATCGCAGATAATTTTTCCCCTGTATCTATTGATAGTAAATGTGGCAATAGATATTTCTATTGCCACATTTACTAACACTGTAAAGAGGTAAGTTCCTAACTTTGTTTGTTTGTTGGCGATAATAATTAAAAGTGCAGATCTCATCATGAAAATTCTTACACTATGAGTGACAGAGGCTACATTTTATTATGATTCAATAAATTTTATTTTTAACAATCGCACCATGGGTGGTACACAGCTGGAATCGTTCACATTTATTATATATACGTATGTTAAATTTCCATTATCCTCCCAGGATGTTGCCTGACAATATTTATCATTACGATCTATACCTATGCTGTAATCTGTACTTGATTGCTTTATGGTCTATGTCAATGGTTGTACGTGGTGTTCAGCCACTGAGGTCGTGAATTCCAATCCCGGGTCGGATCAAATAAAACGTGTTATAAGTCATTACAACAGAACTACTTTTACGTATTTGGACATGGACACCCGTGATCGTGGTTGCTCTAAAGCTTCTGAAAGGTCAGTAAGAGTACTTCTATTGTAGAAAGTGTTCTGAGGATTTCTCATTTCCTCATAACCATCCGAACCATATCATAGAGATGATAAGTATATTATTACGCTGGATGCAAGTGGCTCGTGACCGTGACGCTCTTTGGGAGAGGGCTACGTCTAGCAGCGGACGTCCTTTCTGATAACGGTGATCTCTATACTGTGACCGCTCTGTGTTTTCTAAGCATGCACATCTGTTCTCGGGCATCTTTATTGGCTATTAATGACATATGTACAAATAGTAATAAGTATTGAGAATGCAAGGAGTTTTTACAGACATGGGACTCCATTAGTCGCGTCCCCGGGGCGAGCAAAAACGAGATCGAATCCATTTAAAGCAATGATTACTCGAGATGACCGCGAGACGCGAATTCCTAACCGTTTGGTGCCGATTGAAGCTTGGAATATTTTAAATGCGCTCACAGATTCTCGACAGTTATATGTTCGGCCAATTCGCTATCAAGGACTCGCGTCAAGGCGGTACACTCACTTTGAGCAAACGCGTTCATCTCTGCTACTCTTTGTCCTAGCCTATTGCAAAGGTTGCGAATTTATTTCATTATGATAACATCGTTTCAACTATTATACAATGTTAATATTGTTCCAATTTACAAAGGCTTTTTATCGTCTTTTTATCTTTTGGCAAGAACAACTCTCAATAGGTCATTGCAAAATCGACGTTCTCCGAGGAAGTGTGACAAAGCTAACTTAAATATGTGCATGAGTTAAGTAATTGTGGTACTTAACGCCGGACGCACTACTCAATTTTTTTTGACGGACCAACTACTGTTGGCGACACTATTGTCTTCGCCCCTACAGTTCGCTGGGCTAGATGTCAGCATTGGATAATATCAATATTTAACACATTAACTTCCCTCAATTTAATTATTATATTCCTGATAACGAATTAGCCGAAAGTGGTTGTAATTTATATCAATGAACTAGTGGAAATATTACAATAAAACTACTTTTACGGATTTTATCACGGTTTATTTAATTATTTCACTAACCCGACGTTTCAGAGCTCTACAGCGACCATGGTCACGGATGGATTGAACACGGGCTAGTTAAACGTCGGGCTAGTTAAATAATTAAATAAACCGCGATAAAATACGTGGTGGTAGTTTTATTGTAATGAGTAACATTCTCGTAAACTTAAACACTAGTGGAAATAGTATAAAAAGTATATAATTTAGGAATCGTGATTTTTATGCCTATGGGAGAAACGAGCAATCGGTGCCTTTACATAATTGTTGTCATGCAGATGCCCTGCCTTCCTTCCCTTCTCCCTTGCATTGTCCCCTCACGGGCTTGTCACACACCGCAGTTTCAGTGTATAATTTGATTGTTATTCATTGGCGAATCTGAAGAGGGTCGCTAGTCTTATTCATTGGACAAAGTGACCAAATGCTGTCTGTATATGTTCAATTTCTATCAAATTTACTGAAGAGATTTTAACGTGATTTTACCCACGGACAGAACGATCCCCAATGAATATTTTAGTCCATAATTTGTTATGGTAACAATTTATTCACAGACAAACCTTGGGTCGATAGCTAGTATTTTTATAATTGTGAAGTGTTTGTAGAATCCCACGGAGTTGTTTTATGGGTCATTTGTATCTCGGCACATTATCTCTATACTGAGGCCAATGCAGCGCCGCCGGCGCATAAACATTATGTGATTGATAACGCAGATGGCTGCTGGTACAGCTCGCAGGCGTTCGAGCACGCTTCGTACCGTACGTTTGAAGTCACAAGCTGAAACACCTCGGAATTTGTTCGTAAGGTAACGTGGTCTCCATAATGAAGCGGGCGAGTAGGAATATCGCTGGGGCTTGTGGGTAAGGGGAGCGTTCTCGAAGCTCTTGAGGCCCACATACCCCTCAGGTACACCCCAACCTGAGAGCACACCTAAACCCAATCATCATCATCATCATTATCAGCCCTTATCGGTCTCTTTCAATGCACGCCAAGATCTCCTACCACTCGGATCCATCCCGGACCGGCTACTTACTTACTACTACTAAATCCAATGCCTAACGAAAAAAGGGACAATTACCAGGCTGCGTTCGTCTGTACAGCTACAGTACACTCAACGTCGCCATCACTGTCAAAGGATGGCTTTTGGCGGATCACGCAATCTGCCCAATGCCCGACCATTAACTCGATGACTCGGGAGTCATGAAGGCAGAAATTCAGAAAATGTTCGCACTCACATAAATAGTCCCAGCATTTAAGCTGGAATGTAGATCCTTCAAGGCCTCTAAAGCACGAGCCACTCATTCTCTTTCCAAACTTGACCGTTGGAAGCCCACAATAAGATACACATTTCTTTTCGAACATGAACTTGTGCTGTGGAAGCGAAGAGAAGCCCAATACAGCTGCATCGTATTGATATGAGTGCTCGTCTTGTCAAGAGACTAGGGGACTAGGGGACTTGGGGTCGAAAGAGTGACCGACACCCTCTCTCTTCTGCAGATGGGTGATGCATCTCGATGTGAGAGTGTTTATAACATGTAATTTAGCTATTATTATCATGGCCAGAGGGACCGAGAGATCCCTCCTCCCCCGACTCAAACATCGCGGCCACCTCCCGCGTGGTACGTGACTGACGTGAACTTCAGCGACGTGCAGAGGACCAGAAGGTCCTTCCCTCCAAGAAAACATACTGCTAAAGCTTCACAGTTGGAACTAGGTTTTAGTATTTTCCACAAAATTCTGCCAGCGCTGTAAGCTTCGGCGCAGCCACAACCTCGCACAAGGTCGCCCCGCTGTCGAAATCAGTATTGTATAGAGCAATTGTGCCAACGTGCAACCGAGCTACGTGCTTTTTGTTAACATAATATACGGCAAAAAGTGTTTGTTTTGTAGCAGAAAATCAATACAAAAGCAGAACAACAGTTCGCGTTACAAATACATTTCAGCGTATTGCATTTTGTCGTTGTATTGTAACTTGTTTGACTCAATTGAAGTCGGATTTGCTTAATATGGTCGTTTGGTAGTTGATTAATTATGAAGTCAAACTTCTTTACACATGCTTTTCTTGGGGCGAATCACTAAGAGCGTTACAAAAACGAGGCCAACGCAAGTTGAGTGTGAGATATAAGTTAGTGACTGCAGACCGAGAGAGGGTTAGGTTTCCCATATGACATGTAGTGGATATGATGAAAATGCCTCAAATAGGTCCATTGCCTGAGGCTATGTATAAAGGCTCTCAGTGGCTGTCATCTTGACACGTGATTTCGAAGTGTAACTTGAAAGCCGAACCACATTTCACCACGAAGGCCCAAGGCGTGTGCACTAATACAGATGGTCCGCTATCATCATTTTATAAAATGTAACGTCCTCCTTTTGAATTTAGGCTACAGTGGTCATCTCTATAAAGCCATCCAGGTTTCGCAGGACTTATTATAGTGCACAAATGAGTGCGCAGACATAATTACACACTCTATTCCCTTTTGCCTAATTTCCCTTGGGCGGTTGCGACTCGAGTGAAGATAAATCAGAAGCAGGACACTAAATTACCTAAGAGGCAGTGACGGTTTGTAAGGTGTCGCGTATCGTTTGTGACTATTCCTTACGCCCTAAGTAATCCTACAAACTTCCGTGGAGTCCAGTACATCCGATTTGCCGAGAGGTGGGTAGGAGCATAAGTGAGGTAAACTAATGGCATGCGAATCTCTTTCCGTTATACTGAGCCATAACTCGTCTCCGATTGAAACGATTCTACGTCAATACCGTCAAGGATACTCAATTAATAGTATATGGACATAAATTGTCCATTCTATTATATAGTTATGTTACAATCTCCTATATTATTAGCGTGAAATGTTTCTTGGATCACATGGAAATCGGCTACGGTCTCATTTGTGGCGTGAAAATGAGATCGATTGAAATGACATCGATTCTCGACTGTCGATGGATTTTTTAACTTAAGTACACTAAAACTATGTTAAGTTTATAACTTATATGCATCAATTAATGTCAATACCGACATTAACTAGAACTAATAAACACACGCACACATGTTTATTATTAATTATATACGTAAAATAATTAAGAACATTAATAAATCATGTCTGAATATCAAATTACGGTTATAAAAACCTATTGCATCATAACATTTATATGCCGGGTCATTCACCGTCACAGGATAGTATACACTCTAATATCTACACTATTGATAGGTCCAGTGTGTCTGGGCGTGGGCGAAGCGGTCTCTCGCCCACGGCCTCACACTGAGGCCTAACGATTCCTATTTTGTAGTTAATTCAGGGGTGGAATTATATGGCCCTTGCAGCACACAATAGTAAGTTCATTAGTTAAAAGCCCATGTGCGTGAAAACGCCGTATTTGGCGAGCTTCCCCGGTCCTGAAGGGCACCTCGACGGTTGCTCAGTCAACTAAGAGACCGGCACCACCTGCACCAACTTGTTGCCCGCACCATTAAACAATGCCTGGGATTGCGAATCTTATCATCAGATTTTCAGTCTTATTCTGACGAATTTCACTATTCACTAGTCTGCTGCTCCCACCTACCAAAGTAGTTAAATATCTTCGGGAAGTGTCATACTCGACGGAAGTAGAGGTGCTTCGGCGAAAATACATTGCCAGCTAAAATTTCCACATAACTCAACATAGGGTATAATAACCTATATGTCTGGTTCGGTTTCGGTTGGATTAGAACTCTCACAAGCCTACAAAACGGGACAGTATAGCCTGAAACCCGACCCTAAATTATTTGTTGTTGAGGATAAATGTTTATTCAATTTAGGGAAGCTGACTAACTACACAACATTCCACAAAGGACGTTGACTCTGTGACGTTCTGTAGAAACATTTCGACGTCAATAAAATACCTTTTTTTATAACTTTGTCCAACACATTGATTGGATTTCATCAACAAAAATTGGTAGCAGAAAATAATCATTTACAGTGACATGGTACAGTCGTGGTCATAACTTTTTGGTGGCTTGTTTTATCATTAAATGTGTCATGTTATCGGTTATTTAATTACCATACAGTTTTCCTCTTAACTTGTTGCTACAATTTGATATACCGCAAGTTATATCATCATCGCTGCACGATCGTCGATTTTTAATCCTGCTCTAACACCTGCCACTGCCACACTATTGTCTAACATTGACAGCGGCAACCACTACCTAATGAGCCTTTTACTACAATCATCCCTTCCTCATGAGAAATTCTTAAAACTACTTTGAGGACCTTATTTAAATCAGAAGAATATAAAAGCGAACATTATATCCTCTACAAATCCTGCCGATTTATGGAATACTAACGCCCCGCGTTTACACCCACCTGAATCTATCGCGCTGAGATCAATCATTTCCCATCTATTCATCACCGCCACGGGCTGAAGATATCCTTGAGCCTTGGATATACACTCATAGTATTCCATGATAATCATGTTAACTCATGTCCACCGTATACGAAGAAAAAGTTGTACAATATAGTTACATAACGCAAACAAAACACAAATTCCATGTAAATAGTCATAATTTTGATTTCAAACATAACATGTGTGAGATGGTCAAAATTAATATTCATATATACGATGATATTTAAAATATTCAAATTTATCGTGATGCTAATAATCCAAACTTTATTATTGTTTTGTAGCATTCGCATTAAATGAGGTTATTACCTCCATTGATTTGTGCAGAAATATCATATGCGGACGACGACTTGAGTGGTATCCACCACTCAAGTCTTCGTAGTATACCGCTTGTCGAGGTTTGGCAACAGCGTGATGCATCGTGGGCCAGGGCCGGAATAACGTAGCAAAATTTGTCCCGTGCTTAGCAGGTCCGTGCTACAGGACAATAGCAATATTTGTGAACTTAACACTCGAAATAATAAAAAGTGACACTAGCTTGAACCGTTTTCTGATCATACAGAATCCAGTTAAGGTATTACAGTATGAATAGAAAAAACTTCGATCGTGCCCCTGAATTGAAATTAAAGGACGCGCGCTACGTTAATGCGCCACAGTCCGAAATGTCCATCGAGAGGTCAAGGTGGTGAGATCTAGAATTATAGTAGACTTTGTTTAAGGGCAGATTATTAAGACTTTGTTTAAGACGATACGACCTTTGGCTAAATCCTGGCGCCAATGGTATCTTTCCTTTCGATTTTAGATAGGACCCAAATTGTTTTTGCATCGAACACTTCAATCCATGTTCTACTTTATATATCGTAGATAGTCCAAACCAGTTTAAGAATATTCGAAGCGCTCCCGTTCAATGAACGCTAATAGGTTACTTTCGTTCTGAATAAGAGATTCGCTCCTAACCTGTGCCGAAAAAACATCTGAATGACCTGCCCATGACACTTGGACGAGCTATTCTTCTTTTATTAATACACGTGGGAACATTCTGTCTAATGATTATTCGGCGATTTCTTAGAAATTTCTATTCCCAAAACCTGCCCCATAATACAACACAATTTTTATTATAGCATGAGGGGGCAAACCTTTTCATGGCTTTCAAATTGACCAGGCACGATCAGAGGTATTGTCGTACATATCCAACTCGCGTTTCGTGAGCTTCCGTTGACTCATTGAGAACGGAATAGTGCGGGGTGCAGTTTTAAGAGAAGTTCTAAAGTGGTACAAAAGTACTGACGGGTTGTACAAAATCTTTTCTTCTGTGTCTTCTGAACTGCCTTTTTAAGAAGCTTCTTAAAAGCATCTCACGTGGCGGTATTCCGTCTAATTACGTCGCCCTTACTTGTGCTGTGGAGTCGAGTCCCCTTGCACGCCCCGCACTCGCTAATTGCCTGTTTACACAACATTAAGGTTTAACCTTTATCGAACGAGGTCGAAAGCGGGCGCATTTCTTAGCTACATTTCTAAAGGCGTTGCGAAATGAGAAATTATGTACATTTTTATGTAGACACCTTGTGAATATGTTAAAAAACGAGAGTTAAATGTTTTGCTTAAATATTTTCGTCTCGCGCAATCTGACGCGTATAATACATCGTGTACTTATTGCTCGATTGAGCTATTCATTAGTAAAAACGTTTTTAAATAGTATTGGGAGATAAACGAGCAATTGTACCCATAAAAAACTGCTCGATGACTGTTTATGTAGATGCCTTATTCGATTTCACCCCATCCTCCCCCAAGGACCACTACTCATAAGTCCTATAACCTGTACGAAACTTTAGCGTTGATTTTATTTTACGTGCTAATTCATTGTGGGCCGGGGCCCAGGTGAAGTGGGGTAACGCAAATTATGTGTGGATGCTGGATACCCATGGAAAAATAATCTAAAATATGGGGTAAGACTCGAAAGACATCAACGCCGCCGCATGTTACCAAAAAACTAAGTTGAACGATATGTAACTTTCAACGAATTCTAACATTCACTTTGGACATGCGGATTAGGCGATACACTTTGGTGGCTTCGATATCTGTTCAAATGGTACTAATGTAAAATAGTTTATCGGATAATCAGTACATTAGATTCATGTCACTAATATCTCACGGAGTTCATTATGAATATTGAGCTCTCCGTGATTCGGGGCTGTCCAATGTCCAGTGTAGATAGAACAGAAAGAGCCTTGTGGGTTGCAGAAGTGGCAACACAAAACTCTACTACTCTAACACCGGGTAGCTGCGTTTGGTAACGGGCAGAGTGATGTGACGACGTTTTTTCACACAAAAAGAGTTCAAAGCAAGTAAAAGCCTCATCATGCGGTTTTTACTCCGAAAATTATTGTTTCTCAGTTCCTTAACTCAATGAAGTGGGATTCGGCTCACTAAAGCGATTAACAAGTCACCATTCACTTTCTCAGTTCCGTATATCTAATCTATAAAATTCTCGTATCACAATGATAGTTACCTCACTCCTCCGAAATGGCTTTACCGATTTTCACCAAATTGTATATGCATACTCAGTATGTCCGAGAATCGGTTACTATACATTTGTCATACCTCAAAGTGATAAGGGTTGTTCACCCAACTCGGCAAAACAACTCGTTTGCCGGGTCAACTGGTAAATGAAATTTGATGTGTAAGTCTGTGATATGAATTAGCATACTGCAGTATATATGATTCACAACCATCATCATTATCATCATCATTATCAGCCCTCATCGGCCCACTGCTGGACACAGGCCTCTTTCAATGACCACCAAGACGACGATCCCCTGCTACTCGTATCCAACCCGGACCGGCCACTGCACCGATGATATGATTTACAATACTAATACATCGACACTGATTCTGATGAAACTTTCACAAAATTTTATAGTTTATATGGATATAGACTGTTTACATTTCTGTCAAGATATTTACATAGCCTGTATTGTGATGACAGCCATGACAGCTGGTGCCTTTGTCAGACACTTAAAATTTCCGAGTACGGCCCCGGAGACCATGAGCTCGGGACACCATTGGGTGTGTACCTCAGTGATCATACACGTAATACTCCTCAACTTGAGTCCCTCTCTCAGGATGGTCACACAACCCTCCATATATCATCCTCACACAACGCACCAACACGTAGAAGTATCTAATATAGACCACATGTTAGTTCTGAAGCTAACAATTCGCGGAAGCCGGAGCTTGTCGCTATTGTAGAATAATATGAAATTAACCGTTTGGTGTTGCAAAATGCTTCCTCATTAATGCCCCCCCCCCCCACTGCCGGCTCGCTCGTTATTTCATCTTACGAAACAATATTGCGAGTAAATATTATCACCGTCTCTTTTAAAACGGGATGTAGGTATTACCTCGTTGATCGATGGACGCGTAAACCCATGGCGTATGGACAGATGTGTGATATAAAATTGGAAGCAAGGCTATGTCTATGTGGGATGCTATTTTCCTATGATTATAGAAGAGGCAGTGCCATGCTGTATAGGAGGAGGTAGTGCCATGCATAGTGCATGACACTACATCCTCCTATGCAACGGAATTGGCCGTCCCGACCGGGGATGTACCTCTCGCTCATATAATACTCCCGTAAAGTGATGTCTTCAGTGTCGCGTTTCATGTGTTTTCTGAGTAGCCGGAGGCCCATTAGGGGGCGGGGAGGAGGGTAACACATCGGCATAGTAATTACGAGGGTGTTCATGGGCGTCGGTAGTCAAAAAAAATCTCCGATTGCTCGTTTGCCCCTTATTCTATAAAAAAAGAGATAGGTGGATATAAAATTTTATTATATAGCATAGGGGAATGAGGGAATAGACAGTGCACTTGTAGGCTGCGCAGATGGCTCGTCTATAGATACCCACATCCTCTACATCCCACGCTCTTTCATAAGCTAAGAGTGTTGCTGTTTGCAGTTTTTGCTATTATCTGTCAGTAAGAGTGAGGACTATCTGAGTGAAGGTCTAGAGTCTTCTAAATTTCCGCTTTTTCTTCTCGGGGCCATGGAGAAGGCCTAAAAGTTAACCTACTTATATAAAGTATTTATTTATTTTAACCCGCGGTAGGCACACCGTTCGCCCGTCGATCATCGACCTTATGGTACAGTTCAACGAATGAAAATCGTTTTTTTTACTTGCATTACAATAAATAATTTCATTTGACAGTTGCAGCGGCACACCAATTTGCCGGTTGTGTGTCCATATTTCTCAAATGACAAGTTCCGTGTTCGTCGCCTCGGGGAGACATTGTTAAGTCATATAAATACATGTGATTTACTTAGGTGTACTTTAAATAAATATATTCTTTACAAGTGGCGGTATATTAATGTTGGAGATTCAGACGCTTACAGAAACATCATTGAGTCATGTTATTAGTAAAATTTCTTTTTTTTTTCTGTGTTAGTTATCTTTTTCGTCAATGGTTTCGTTTGTGTTACAACAAAGCCCCCAGCACTGCGGGTTTTACTCGCAAAAATCTATGCCAGGTGTAAGAATCATTCTTTTGGATAAAAATTTAAATTGATATCTGTGCCAAAATTTATTAAAAGTCAATAGTTTTTTGTAAAAGAAAGGGGACTAAACTGTTGCAAACTTTAGTTTTTATGATGTTTACAGGCTATTCAATCATTTCATCAATGCCGTCATTTTGTATTCCTGTAATAATATATTGTACATACATTATGTAGATAACTAAATACAAGTAAGTACAAGTATATTCAAGTAAGTGTCTTCGTTAATATGACAACTATCTCGGATGTCTCCTTTTATTGACGCCAGCATTTTCGTCGCTAAGTGTACAATACTAATAACAGAGATAAACGTTAAAAATTAACAGCGATCAGCCAAGTTTGCTAGGACATGTGATTATAATAAATTAAAATTTATATTCAACTGCCTACCGAATACTGTCTGTCGGATTATTAAAATATCGGTCCATACACGATTATTCGCTGTTTATTCTAATTCTGTCAACCGTAGATATACATTGCTGTAACTCGTGCAGTCCAATTGCAATGTTGCGAAACTACTCAGGAGTCGGTGCCCAATACTCGAAGCTAGTTTGATAATTATAACACTTAATTTATTTTAGTGTAGCGGGATAACGCCTGTCCCACTTTCAAGAGCTATATTATTTCGTGTTTGTCTGCAGGTACTAGTTGGGCAATCGCCTCTGATACTGGGGTTTCTAGATCTAACAGGTTTATACATTTTTGTAAACTATACTTCTATCTGTTTTTTGCTGGTGCGATCATATAAGGCTTTCGAACGAAAGGCGTATTGGTATGTGAGTTTATCATCAGTAAGACGGTTCTGCGTAGTGTATATAAACAGTCGCGTCTCCTGCGGTTATAAATTTTCCGGTGTCTTATTAGAGGGGAGGAGGCATTATGCGGATGTCTATGAGTGTCGGTATAGTCATCCAATGTTTCCCTTTTTTATGACTAGGCGTCGTAAAGACGCGTTGCCGGCCTTTAAGGAATAGGTATGTTCTGTAAATAGCTCAAATATCTCGTTCGCCCCCTATAATATCTATGAGAGAAAATGTATAATTTTACAGAAAACGTGTGAGCGCAGGGTCCTCAGCCCTGCCCATCCGCCGGACTCCGGATGGGAAACTTTCGGCTGCAAAGACTCCAATTTTCACAATTCAGTATACAATAAAAAAAAAAGAATTAAAGGCGCGCGGTATAAAAACATTGTAGATAGCATAACATAGAGCGTAACCCGCAAAGCGGAACTCTTTAGCACTTTTCCAGAATCATGATCATTGTTAAGGAGTAAACTCCAGTCCGTTGTGGAAACTGTCACACTCAGTTCTCTTAAAGGGTAAAAAACGGAACCTTATTACTAATACTACTTTGTCTGTCTATCCGTCTGTCCGGCCGTCTGTCACCAGGCTGTTTCATGAATCGAGATAGCTAAACAGTTGAAATCGTCATATATGATGTATTTCTGTTGCCGCATAGTCAACGACTATTAAAAAACTAAATAAATTAATTATATGCGGGTCCACCATTCAACAATTTTCCGAATCTTTATGGACAATGGCACGGAACCTTCCTTCGGGAGTCGGACTCGCCTTGGCCGGTATTTTTTGTCCAGTTATACTACGCAACTTTACCGTGAAACGTCAAACTGATACCATAAGAACGCAATGTGCTGGAAATTGCAGTATATCGTGTACTATAAATTGCAGTATATCGTGTACTATAAATTGCAGTATATCATGTATTATAAATAGTGAAAATAAACGGTGGACTTCAGTAAAACGCACACTTTTCTTTTCTTGTAAATAAGCGATCGAATGCAACTCGTAACTGATGTATGATGGTGGAAGTGGACGTACGAACGGCTTACACTTGAGAGATTGCATTCATCTAACACAATAGACGAGACCCTGAGCCACATTAAAACTGGTCTAGTGAATCACAAACATCTGTGCGCCGTCCCATGTACTTAGATACTAATACAACAGTATTAATCTGTTTAACGACCTCATCGATACGCCAACGCTGTTGCAAAACTCTCGTAACTGTTTGCAAATTGCTCGAATATTAACTAGGAAACGATAGCACAAGATAACAGGGCGAAATTCCGAATGGTGCATGCCACGCTGCCAGCATGAGACAGGTAACGATGGCGGCCATTTTCGTCTGGACGATTGTAATCTCGGAGAATGGATGTTACGAAATCCAACCTGCTGGTGTTTCGTTGTCAAGAAGAAATGTAGAAAATGTTTGGGTATAATTAGTAACCAGTCGCCGTTCGATTTAATATAGTAAGCGATTTCGTACTCCACTTTGCGGCCGGTGTCCATAATTTTAAGTATTGCGTAACAGTACTGCCTGTCGGCGCACACAGAGACGCTCTGAAGGAACAGAGCACACACAGTGGCGACTCACGTGTGTGAGTGAACAGTTTTCAGCGCACTTTAATAATTTAACGATGTGTGTTGTGTTTTTTAAACTGTTTGTTTTATTGAGTACGTTACAAGTTCTAGTACAAAATTAATTTGAAATTTTAACAGCTAGTTGCTTAAATAATAATAACGTTTAAAACTTAAAATGTATAGCATCTTGCTAATTCCTTATAGGAACTGAGTTTCCGTTTGTAAGGTGAGGTTCGGGGTACGCTATCATTTCTTCGTGAGAATTGGACTTTTTTTCACCAAAAATCAAAATCACCCCGCCCTTCGGAGTGGAGTTTTAAAATTCTTTCTTACCTACCTGTCGAATTCTAATTTTGTAGGTGTCATAAGTTTTTGAGATTTCGTGATTAATCAATGAGTGGCATACATTTTATTTCGTATGCTGTATTGTTATATACATCTGTGACAATCCCGATTGTTGAGTAACTCGTACATAGACTTTTACTAGAGGCTGTGCAGTTTTTATCAGTGACAGCTTAATGTTGGGTCGAACCCTACTATATCATATAAAGACGCGGTTGGTGTGTACAGTACATCTAAATGCGTTTTATTTCATTGCGCTTACACTGAGTCAACATTTAAATCAAAAATGCAAAGCGAGTTGATTTAAATTTTAAGACTAATATAATTAGTGTATAGTAGTATCATATATATAATTTAGGACTGGTCCGCCATTTTGCGGTAGCTCAGGGGGCTATTTGACGTGCTATGTTGGGTGTCTCTTCCTCCGATAGAATTCGCAACGATGTCATAGGGCAGAGAACTAAGGTTCCCGATATCACGCGAAGAGTAGGCTCTCTGAAGTGGCAATGGGCTGGTCACACACTCAGAAGATCAGATGGCAGATGGGCCACTAAGGTTCTGGAGTGAAGGCCGCGTTTAGGAAAACTGAGTGTTGGTAGATCGTTCCTCAGGTGGGAAGACGATCTCTGTTCAGTAGCTGGTCCGGAATGGATGAGAGCAGCGGGAGATCGGCTGTCTTGGCGTTCATTGAAAGAGACCTATGTCCAGCAGTGGACCGATAAGGGCTGATAATGATGATGATGATGAAAGTATCATATACCTACTTAGTTCACCATTTATATGGGATAGGTGTACCTATCCCAAATAAAGCCCCTAATATCCCTGGTGTATACTAGTTTTGCTATGTGGAGTGATAAAACACTTAAGATGACTGATAGGGGCTGATGACGGAGAGCTGAAGACCGAGTTCAAGAGCGTGCACTTTTTTCTATGAACAACACTAAACTAATACGATATTGATAATCATTTTCTTTACAATTTCTATCTTTTCTTCGGGACTTCGTACGTTAAACCATGGACTCGAAGAAATCAATTACAGGGTAATTCAATTATATTATTATTAATCTTTAAGTTTTAATTTATTAATCAAGATTTTTTTATAAAACTTCTCTACTGCTTTCTATTGAAAGAAAAAAGAAGAATGTCCGAATGTCGATCGCGTGGGGTCTAACAGTGTTGGATTATACTGCCAAAATAGGATAACCATTGAAATACACTTAATTTGCGTCGTTGCTTTGTACCCATATTAATAAACTCAAAACGACGCAATATAAATTACCCCCTGTAGCAAAACAATAAGGAACACAAACGCACAAACGTAAGAAATATTTTCTCGCCCGCTGTAGATTTATAGTTTAGCATTTGGTATTGTTCATATGGGGGAGACGTCTCGTCCAGGAGCTGACGTCTCGTCCGGCTGATGATTAAGAAGATTATTATTTTCGTTGATTCATCTCACATTTGTTTAAACAACACTAGCTGACCTAGTCGCTGCGCCGGCGTGAACTTTTGAAATGATTTATTTTATTATAATGGAAATATGATTAAAATTGGTCAAGTATTTTCGCGGCCTTTTCTATACCAATAAACAAACAAAAAGTCTTTGTTTTTTACAATACTAAGTAGCATAGAAGCGAATAATTTCAAAAGTAAATCATTTCATTTGCGAAGCTCTAGATTCTTATGAAGACATGACGTTTATAGTTCTAGATACTGCATTTAACTTTCAATTGTAGTAAATTTCATGTTTATCTGAAAGCTTTTATTTAATGTGATTTCTTGGCGAGACAGCGACCTTATTACAACAAATAAATAATAGTTGAAACTATTAACATACATTAAACCATGTGTCTTACATAAATTACATATAGTTGATTGATTTTATTGTCACTTCTTGATGGAAATTCATGTTAACACTTAAGTAATAAATATACTTTATATACTATTTTCACAATGGTTTAATGAAATAAGTTAATTACTTATTTAAAAGATTTTTATTTATTCAAGTGATAAATTGCAGAATTTGTAGAGGTAATTGAATGCCTCCTCCCCTCCAATGAATCATCGGCTCCGCACAAGCCACACGAAACAGAAACAGCTGTCACTTTACGGCGTTATCATGTGAGCAAGAGATACTTTCCCGGTCGTGCCAACCGAATTCAGGTGCAATGCGGCATGCCATCGCCAACTATTAATGTATTAATAGGTAGTGTCACTGCTGCATTGCAGCTAAATTGAGCCGACACGACATGAAGGCACCTGACCCTTACATAATGGATATGATATGACAGTTATGGTTTCGCGCCTCCCGCGGTTGTAGGAATTAATACAAATAACGCATTTCCATGTTCTCGGACTATCTGGATGTCTGTGGACCTCACTACTCACTTATCGTTAGATGACACTCTGCATTAATTTACTATTCGCCTGATTTCTCTCCAGGTGGATCGGAATACTCTTCCACTAGAACAGGGAAAGAGGCTTTGGAAAGTGCACTTGTATTTGCGCACACACTCAGGTACTGTAAAATGATGTTGGAAATCTCTATTCCCAACATTATTTTACAGTACCTGAGCACACTTGTTCACTGTACTGAGCACACTTGTTCACTGTACTGAGCACACTTGTTCACTGTACTGAGCACACTTGTTCACTGTACTGAGCACACTTGTTCACTGTATTGAGCACACTTGTTCACTGTACTGAGCGCACTTGTTCACTGTACTGAGCACACTTGTTCACTGTACTGAGCACACTTGTTCACTGTACTGAGCACACTTGTTCACTGTACTGAGCACACTTGTTCACTGTACTGAGCACACCTGTTCACTGTACTGAGCACACCTGTTCACAATAATACCACCTTATTATTTATTGACATAAATAATACTGAACACATTAGATGAATAGATAAACAGATACCAAATCGAAAACATACGAACCTTCGCAAGCAAGCAAGCAACATACGAGCAAAACATAATGTTTCGTTACTAATAAATTCTAGTAATCAATGCTTGCGCAATGTTGAGGCGTGTCGCGTTATATATAATATGTTTAGAAAGGAAACGACGCCTTTTAATACGTACAGCCGACAATTAATCTCGGCTACCACGTATCTAAACTCGATACGAATGTATCAAAACGATATGATTTATCGTTATTTTATTATGTCGATTACACTATATCGATAGTATATTGTATCGGGAGTGATATATATTATATCGGTAACAACTTCACTACTGTTTTTCTACGTGGAATCGGCAGGCACGCTCGTTATTCTTGATTGCGTAATCACCGTACCGTGAATTTCACTATCGATAGGTGCCAGTGAGGCACCGAGATAACGGATCACTGAATGAACGAGCATTCGTCTCGATACTATCAATGCGCATCCATTTGCTAACATACAGTTTTAGTTTAGGAGAGCAAACGAGCTATCGAAGCCTTTTGACGACTACCGACACCCATAGACATCCGCATTAATGTTATTGCGTAGATGCGTTGCCCTCCTCCCTATGGGCACTTACAAACCACATGAAACGCGAAAGCATTGCAGTCACTTTACGGCGGTCATGCAGGCTCCAACCTTCATACTCCTGTGTCTCCTGGGTAGACAGCGGCCACCACTTGATATGATCGCAGGGAGCGCGAGGGAATGCTAAAAACTGCCCTGGGATCTGCAACGAATTTAATCAAAAGAAAATAGGAGGAATAGGAAGTGTTTCCAGTTTCCCTCCCCAATCAAAGCGGAGACATTATGGGATTTCAAGGACTTAGACAGTCAAAAAGAGAGACGGCAGCTAGGAGAAACCCGGCTGCTATGCACCACGGAGATATAAATGTCTAACACGTAGTTGAAAAAATATGTTTATGCACATTACGGATGCTATAGAATGACAATTCAGTTTGAAATCGTGTATCTTGTATTTTTGTAAATCAATAATCGTATGTAATACTTAACATATTAACAGTCAATCAACTGACCCAAGTATAAACTAGATACTTGTGGTATTTCCATTCCAAGACCATTTGGTAACCTACAAAAATAATCATTTATTTCTTATTATTTATTAATACTATTTCAATAGTAATAGTTTTAGTGTATTCCAATTAGGCTCCAGCACACAATCATAATCATTTCACGTCTTCAAGTGTGGCTCAAGCTTTAATTACATCCTATCAATAGCATTTCATATTTGCCTTGCCCGTTCTTGCGTATGCCTCTCTGCAGTGAGATTTTCTTCACAGAGTGTTTTATCCTTGGTCGCTTATTGTGTCATAACTACATTTATAATTAGGGTATATTTCCAATATTGTAATAATTTATTTATTATATTTTACATTAGATTAACCGTAATGTGTTTACTTTGTTGCAGGGAACAATACATATTCAATGTATTTGTTTTTACTTTGTTGCAGGGAACAATACATATTTAATGTATTTGTTTTTACTTTGTTGCAGGGAACAATACATATTCAATGTATTTGAAGTGATCGTGAGCACATTGGAAACGAAATTACAGAGGATAGAAAATCTGGACAAGGCGGTTGAACATCTCATGCGAAGAGTAGAGGCGCTAGATTCGAGAGTTAATGACAATATTCATAAAACTGACGCTATTATATCTAAATTAGGTAATTTAGACCTAAAATTGTTCAGTCACATTGGACAAGATGATGGTGACTCCGTCACTGAAAACAGTTACAAAAAACATGAAGAAAGAAGGATAAGTGACACACAACTACTAGATAAGAAACTGGAATCACTGGATCAGAAGGTGTCTGACATAGATACAAAATTAGTTGGGCTCAAGACTCAAATTGATAATAACTTTTTACCCGTTGACGACATCAATGCTGAGGCGAGTGAAAGAAAACCGATCAATCTGAATGTAATAGAAATTGCAAAGGGACTTAATACGGAGGTAGTAACTGAAATTACAAAAGAAGTTGATAAATTAAGAACGTCCATGTCAACCGTAGATCGCAAATTGCAATTTCATATCAACCTGGTATCGGAAAATCTCGGCAAAGTTCTATATATGATGGCAGATGTTCATGAAGCAATTGTGGAACCCGATTCCGCGTCAATTAACGTTAATGGTTTATTCAAAAATCGTACAGTTACAACTACGGCGGCCCCAGCTGTAAAATCGAGCAAAATTGATACCTTGGTGAAAAAGATTATACCTATGATGAGTGTGTCAGAAAAAATGGATGAAGTTTGGGATGTAGTGGTAGGTACAAAGAGTTCTGTTGATGACCTAGTGCCGAAATCAGATGAACTACTTACTCAAACACAGAGACAAGAACGCGCAATTGGCCAAATTCACAATGACCTACGCCTGAAGACAAACCTTATTATTGAAAATTTGGACATGGTGGAGAAACGATTGAAGAAGCAAGAAGATGATGTAGCTACCTTAGCGCAACGCCCGGTACCAGCCGAACTTCTACTGGACCCGACGATAGATAGATTGGTTGAATACGCACCCAATAGATACAAAATAGATGAACCCTCTACGGATCCAAGTATTGGCACTGCTCCAAATACAACACCCGCTCCACAAACATTTAACAGGTGAAATCATTCTATATAAATTAAAGTTTTGCGAAATTTCATGTATAGTATATTCGTGTATACATATGCGTTGCGAATCTGTATAAATTTCCATTTTATTGTGCGTTTGCGTTGAATTCTAGGGCGTATAGTATAAGTGACTAATTGTTGTGTCCCACACAGTCCGAGCAGCCCGCTGATGTCAAGTGCAAATCCAACGAATACTACAGTGACGGTCACACCAGTGACCACTGTCAACCCAGGAGCCTCAAGCAGTAGCGGGCCAACCAGTCCACGACCCACAAGTCGTAAAGGAGGCATCATTTTCCCGAGCGTGAAGAACAAACCTATCATCGGCAATAACACTTTCGCTTCAGAAATAGTCGCCAACTACAAAGATGTGAAAGTGAGTTACTAATATTGATATTTCTTCGTCTTAAGCATACTTCAGTGTTTGCGTGTTAAATATTAAGGCCGTGCGAATTCTCTCATGAATTAGATAATAATTAAAATTGATTCGGAAAGGAGAACTTTTTTCGAATGTCTGTCCGACGATGATACACATTAGCCAAGATTTATTTCAATCGTAGCAACAGGTACTGCGGTTATGTTATTATTATGGTATTCAACTTTTTAAACATCTGAATTTGTGATACATAACACACGATACCATTTCCGTGAACAGTTGTCGGTGGCAGTTGGCACAGGAACGCTAGCGTTGCTGTGTCTACTGTCGCCTGGACGTGCGTCTATGTCTATATCGTGCGCATCATGGTCCCAGCCTATGCGGCAGGTAAATACCCCGAGTAAATTATGGGAAGTATCTCGGGTTACACTTATGTGTTCTTTCCTCTTCAAAAAGCACATAACCAAAGTCAGTAATAAAGAGCGGTACATCTTACATAAGCTTTATTGCCTAATAAATGCTAAAAGTAAGATGTCTCTTAGGAACAAGCTTATGCTCTACAAAGTTTGTATCCGCCTGATACTCTCGAATTTCAGCACAGTATTCGCTCACGTAGATTTTGCAAAAAGTATAAAATTGCTTCCTGCGAATGACCACCGGCTGTCCGTGGTGCGTGCGAAATATACGCTGCAACCCAGACACTCGTCAAACCACACAACAGCACATACAAACAGTCCGAACGACGTCTTCAGAGTAGCGACTAATTCCAATACGATTTGCGATTTGCCTAGCTCAAATAATACCGCTGTGCCGATTATGTATTCCGTGACCATTGCGCGCGTGTTCTTTCACCCGTCTAAGGGTGAAGTTGGGTACGGGGCACCCAATCATGATCCTCTACATGAGCCAAACGTTCACGTCGGCGCCGAGGATATCTGTGCTATCGCGTGCGAGCCTACCCAGACGTCAGAGTCACGGGGGGGGAGGGACCTCTCAGTCCCTCTGGCCATGATAATAATAGTTAAATTAGCTGTTACTAACACTCCCAGGTCGGAATGCATTCTTCCCTTCTGAGGGAGAAAGGGGGGTCGGTCCCTCTTACCACACCAAACCTAGTCTTTTTATAAGTATAAGTCCGAAAAAAAAAAGAAAAATAAATCCGTGAAAATGAATAATACATGTAGTGCTTCAAAAGGATTGTAGAAGGTTTTTGTTTTATATATAGACGGGATGCATGGTAGTTTAATAGAGACTTCGATGGAAAACTGTTAATAAGTTCAGATCTAAAAACATAATTGATTCTGAGGCTATGCTGACCAATTTATAATTATTAAGTCAACAAGTTGAAATAATTTATGTCATAAATAATGCGTACATGCCTTAGACGGAGTCGATACTCTATATACCATATTTGAGTACGACCTTATCAATTAAACATTACATCTTTAGTGAATATACATTATTTTTTATTATTACCACCCATAATGACGTATTTCATACTAATCGAATATTGTTTAAAGTGTAGTTAGGTTATTTGTGTTTAATGGTCGGTAACAGTCTTGTTTTTGCGCGCCAAAGGAAACACTTGGAATGTAGGCATATATTTAGTACAGGTTAGTTCTGCCGCGACGTATATGAGGTCATATAAGAGACAGAATGATTAGTGTTATACAGCCCAATTAGGTCTGTTTTGTGTACCTTTTTATGTATATCTGGTACCTGTATGGTTGAAGAAAATCCTCGAGTTCATCTCTAGATCTTACTTTTTAAGAATACGCGTTACGAATCTGTAGACAGAGATCGTGACAGAGGTAAACGTAGCCATCTAGGCTCCGGGAGAGATCCAATGGTGTGTTTCATTTGCGACTAAAACTAAAACCATACCACACCGCAATTAAAGTCAGAAAAACTGCATCAGATATTGTACTCTGGAACTGATAATCATTAGGGCACTTAGAAGGCTAGTCAGTCTCCCGAGAGTCCGACACCACCTCCATATAGACGTTGTCATGTACCACGGTACGAAACATTAGTGCTTAACTGGGGTGATTTTACAATCTTTCGCCCCAAAAAACCTACCCTTTTTCCTATAAGAGGTATACAAAAAGCAGCCCCTTCAGTTTAATTGGCTCTGCTCAAGGCGCGGGGTAAGACTTTAGGATACGAAACCTCAGCGCTAAGTCGGAGCCTCAGCTATGGAGACGTTGTCATAGAAAACGTACTATATCCACTTCGATATTTCAAACTAAGTTATTATTTTATGCGCTTTATTGAATAAATACTATACAACTGCTTTAATAAACGAGTAAAGCGTAGTTCATATTGTCCACGTCTCAGGCCTGTGCTATTTCTGTCTTCTGATTTAAAGACAGCTCTGCATTCACAAACAGCCTCGTTACCTAATCACATCCTGTAACTATTAAGTGTTCATTTAAAATCGTTGCTAGAACATTCTTCGGACAATCGCTTACCGAAAATTGCACAATTGACACGAGACTACGAATTCCGTGAATTTATATCATGACTTTGTACGGCATTTAATTAATTTATACAAAGTTTATTGCTCAACAATTTATATATTCAGCATGAAAATTCTATGAATAGATTCCGATTTTCAAAACATCTATGTGACTTAACATACACAATTCAATCACTGACAAATTATTTGTTCAGTTGGTAATGTCATGGGTAAACCGTGCAAGTTACGCTAGTATTCTTGGATTCGAAGAAGATTGTAATAGTTACTTTAGCTTTAAATAACTATCGGGATGCATCCTTCCCATCTGCGGGAACGGAGAGGGGTTCTGTCCCCCGATCGACCTTAATCTCACCTAGGACGTCAACGCGTCTTACAGTAACCCATGAAGTTGCACTGGACACTTCCGTCAGCATAAAACTTTAAGTTATATGTAACTTAAGTCCTTATGATAGACATAGCACGGAGCTAGGCTAACGTAAATGACAAACCACAGATATTATTATTACATTAATCAGTGTGGGGACATAGGGAAATTAAATGGACTAAGCTATTATGATGAGCTAGTTTTAATACTGATTCTATATAGCATCATGGGCCTCAGTACCTTGGCTAATCGTGGGTGCTCTAGTATGTCTACTGGACTTACGAGTTGTGGATGAGCACACCTCTGCCTACCTCTTCGGGGATAACAGGCGTGAAGGTACTTTTTAAAATTCTATATAACTTATCGTCAAGATGCTTAAGCTTGAATGTTGAGGGGATAATATGACAATTGTGTTCGAAGCACTAAGAAATTTAGTAAACTAAAAATGGGTATTTACACAAATCTATTGGGACGATTGGAAGTTTAAATTTTTAGTGCAGGGTATATTAGGTATTTTACCTATTATCAAATTTTTTATACGGCACAAGCGGAGAGGTGCCTCTTGCTCACACTACTCGTTCCGTGCGGAGATTGAGTTCCAGGTGGCCTGGCATGAGCAGAGAAGGCATCTGCACAACCTCTATGTAGTCGTTTACGGGCGTTGGTAGGTCGTCAAAATCTTTAAAGGCTTGCCCCTGTATAAATTTAAAAAAAAAATCAAAAACATAATCAAAAAATTACTGACTTCAAATTTTGAATTGTTTACGATTAAGGAAATATAAAGTGGGCGATGCAATATTAATATTTCAAATGAGAATTCGAAATCAATTTAGATAATTTTAGAAGATCTTGCGATGAATGCTAGGGACAAACATTAATGGGAGTTGGTAACTCTTCAATTATAATAACACAATTCGTAATCAATTTAGGTAATTTTAGAAGTTCTTGCGATGAACGTTAATGGGAGTTGGCAACTCTTCAATTGTAATAACACAGTCCCATTGTATAAGATACTTTATTTTCTTTTAAACCAAAGCGAATGTTATTTTTCTTTTAGTATTCCATATAAAAGAAAAAGAATCCTATTTATAGGACTCCGATGTTCGTCTGACCACCTGTCCCTCTATCTGTCGCCAGGCGCATCTCTTGAACCGTGTCAGCTACAAAGTTGAAATGTTCACAGAAGATTACTGTCATATGTATATATACAAATCCTAAAATATAATACTTCATATCAGGGAGTTTTTATAGAAAATGTTCGACTCGTACTTGACCGGTTTATAAATAAAGCTTCAAATAATATGAGTGAACAATGCCCATGGAATGTGGCCTACCATTATATAGGGTTTCAGTACCACACTGACGTACACTCATTGTGGTCAGTAGAGTCGAAGGCCGGATAGAATCAACCAAGAGCACTTAGTTAATACAGCCAACAGATATTACACATACTTCGAGGCAATTTACAAATTGGAATTCTTGCTACTCCTCTTATTCTCTTCTATTTAAATTAGTTGTGGGGTCCAAGATAGTTTCAGCAATTCCCACGGGCTACCTGCATATTAAAGGCTCATAGTGGTTGCTGAAGTCGATCCTAGCGACACCGGAGTAGCAGTGGCGGGAACGAGTGGTGGTGGGCCAAGCTCATTAAAAAAAACTTCTTATAGTTTTGGCAGTCAGGAGCTACTAATCGTTTTAAGGGTTCTAAATAAAGGTAATTAATAGGAAGAATTTATGTAGAAGTAAGAGATAATTTTAGACCACAATAATTGTGACCTGCGAAACCAGTTTTTATATATTTAGCATGAAACAATAGAGGGAGGAGGGTGGCGGTAACGTATGCCGAAGAACAGGTGAGTAGAGTCGCATAGGAGACATATTCCCATTTGAAACGAAAAATTGTAGCATCTGATTTGAGATCTACAATGAGCTAAACAATACTATTCAAGGATTTTTTTCATAACCTCTATTTTGAGACACGGATAAAATCTGACATAAACACAAACAAAACACGAGCAATACATACAAAATTTAGTTTGCCAATGAAAGCACGTAAATATACTTACTCTACAGGCACTAAAACATTATTTTTTACAATTAACAAAAATAAGGTTGCATTAACTAGGTTTAAGTTACCCTTGGACAAGAGTTACGTAAACGTTTCGTTGTTGAGTGCGACTGTACGAGCGGCGTACTCTGTGTTACACCGTCAAGCGGTTGTGGCGTTATTTCGGCGGGCTGCCCTCAGAGCACCGAGCACAAGTAGGATATCCCTTGTTTCCTTATTGCTCTTTCTAAGGGCTGCAATGCCAACATATTTAGAAAATCGCGCAGAGAAGTTTGAAATAGATACGTGTGGCATAAACATTCGGATACATATCCTGTGTGAAAACCGGTGTGGCTGCCTAGAAAGTATTTTCCAAATGTCTTAAGCAGATGCTAGTATGTCAATAGCTTCCGT
Source organism: Eumaeus atala (assembly GCA_017140195.1). Classification (NCBI taxonomy): domain Eukaryota; kingdom Metazoa; phylum Arthropoda; class Insecta; order Lepidoptera; family Lycaenidae; genus Eumaeus; species Eumaeus atala. The sequence continues at coordinate 451,259 of JAFELO010001546.1, forward strand.
GTCAACTGTCTTTCTGTGTTCATTGACTTCATTTTTTTTTCTCAATTCATTTTTTGCACATCTCCTTCATTATATCCGTTGGCTTCTCGTCGTTGGCCCAAGTCCGGTGTGCATAAAGAAGATTTACTTCAACTCCATACAATTTATAGGTCTGAGGTTTGCGGTATTTTATTACGGATGACCATGGTTACCTTTCGTCTTCATTATCAGGTCAGTTCTATTTTAAAATGTATACATATGTATACCAAATATTAGTTCAAACCGGTAGTGGATCGAATTCATCTTCGCAGATTTGAGCTAAACATAGGTATTATATACACACTTATTTAGAAACATATAAATTACACAAGATTTTGTAATTGTCAGCGACTCTATATAATAATATAACATTGTGTCTAAATTCTAAATCAATTGGTGCGGTAATTATCAAATTTTGAAGCATCCCCTGGCTTCAAAATAAGTAGTTCAATTGGAGTCAGGCACATGGAGGTGTTATACCCACGGTCAGTATTGCTATTATAATCTGGTGGTAGTAGCAAGTAGTCAAGTCGCTCATGCTAATCTAGTTACCCTCTGGTCGTGACGGATCGCCCTTCGATCGGAATAGGCGAGTGAGAGATTAGAGTCAATTTTATACCCATTAGGAAATACCTATTTGGCTGGGCTTCTAGGTCGTAGGCCGAATTCAGCCACGAATACCATTATTATTATTGACAATTGCGTATTAAGAAATTCACATTTAACATACTCAGCTACTGACTAGGAACCGTTGCACGTTATGTAACATTTAAAAAGGGGAGTATGTCTATGTTGAAAGCTACACTGCCACATAGCCGGCAGCCGAATACCATAATCGTATGAAAATATTGCCACAGCAGGGCTCGGGCAAGGAAACTAGTTGTTACGTAAATCTAGTTCATACAATTACAAAGTTAGGTTTACTGCAGCGAAAACCAATCCCTTTCCATTTCTTGTTGCACTTTGCTGTTTAGGATTACTTTAAGATTATTTGACTGCAAACGTAGTTTGACATACTTGAGCCAGACGTAGTTTGGTGTCACTGGGAGGAAGTAAAATGATCAGGGAAGGTGACTGACTGATTGGCACAGTTGGTATCCCAGAGGTACGCCGCGCACTCTATCCTCCCCACATCGTGGATGTTTATTGTATAATACAAGATATCTTATATATTGGTTATAAAACTTGTTAAATATACAAATAAATATGTTAAATACTAACATCTCGCCGCGGTTTTACCCACGTAACGTCGTTCTTATTGGTCGTAGCGCCATGGTCTATTCCTTACTATGTATGATATGATATAACATTAGTATAGATATAAATATTATATACAGCGGTGTTAGCCTACTCATTGAGAGGGACAGCGAATATAATATTATCCCAGTCGTATGCTCAGAAAAACATTGTTAGCTGCCAAAATAGAGAATACTTGTTTCTGTATAGAACATTTGTCGTAGGACGTCTCATTTGAAGTTATGCACTGAAAATTAGATTGACAGTTATCAGCTGTTAAAAATGGTACAGTGGAACCTGGACTAGTAAATACAGAAGACAGAGCAATAAAATTTTAGGAATTTGGGCGCAGGACCGACGGTTTAACATGCTCTCCGAGGTGCAGCAGTGCGACGATGCCAACTTCCTGACTTCGGACTGTTATTAACAAACTGAAGAACTCCAATGAAACCGACCCTTGACTCGAACCCAGGACTTCACGACTAAGGTTTAACATGGTTACCACTAGACCTGACCTAAAGTGTGAAGAAGCCGAGAGAGACTTTGCAAGATCACATCGAATAATAATGCTTTGATCGCGGCTTATAATTAATATTTTTTACGAGATAGGGGGAAATGAGCAGGTGGATAGTAATTATCGCCGCCCATAGACATCTGCAAGTCGAGGCATTCTGCAGACGCCGATGAGATGCCGCCGGCCCTTTAGGATGATCATGAATTAATCAACAAGTCTCATTGCCTACTCTGTTGAATAATTTCACGTCTATTCCTATACGTCCAATTGGCATATAGACCGTATCACTGGCGTGCAATTGTCTTTCAAAGATGCCTGCATGCACTGATCTCTATACATGGATCGTTTAATACTGTTAATTAATTAAAGGTTCATCAGCGCCCGATTTGCTTTGATCAGTACTAAAATATAACATAAAGCTAGTGATGGGACCAATATATTAGTAACAGGTACACGGATATATCATTAAGATTCGGATTTAATAAAAGTTAAATAATAGGAAACGCCGCGTCATCCCGAAGAAAGCTATCGATGTATGTTACCATGTTGTGCATGGATCGTTATTCTATGAGTTGCAAGACTTGGTATGTTAAGTATGAACGTTTTATAGATAAGCAGAGCTATAACTAGTAATCAACAATGACTAAATACTCAACTTGAACGATGCATAAATATGTTACATTTTGGTGAAACTAATAATAATATGTAGCTAGTCTTTTGAAACGATAGTCATTGACGGACGTTTTCTATGAAACTGGGCATCCGATTTCGGTATAAGACTAACCGTTAGACCACTGGATATAGAGTTTTGATATATTTTCTATATCAAGACATATGTTTTATCCGAAATATATTAAAATTTTAGCCTACCAAACAAAAACAATAAATCTAAAATAAAATTGATTAGTAGAATACTTAAAACAGACCTTTTCATCTTTATAACATTATTACGAAGCGAAAGTACCTATATATGTCAGTTTTTCATATTATGATCGAAAATGCTTGAATATTACGTAACTATTGTATCAGGAATACCCAATACTCCTAGACGAGTAATAGGCATGATATCATATTACTGATAAAGCGTTATATCAATAATGGAAATACGTAATTGTAATTCCATTAAAACAAGACATGGGAACGTATTATTTATGTTCATAACTAAATTCAAAATATTACTATCATTTTAAATTTTAAAATGATCAGAAGCTGACGCGTTCACGATAATCACTATAATCCTTTCGTGAGTTACAAGCATACTACTCCTTTTAACTTTTAGTCACCCTAATTCTTCTATATGTATCAATTATCCATATAACATATAGAGATCAGTGGCTGCATTACACATATGACAAATTATCATGACTAATGCTTATCATTTGTCGATTTGTCAGCCGGCGTCCCACACGCACGCATATCATTAAAGAATGTCACTTAAGAACGGTAAGAAACCCGTATCAGAGTAACACAACTCTTGTTAGACTGTAACTCAGTTTCTGACGTATCTAAAGCCATTTCAACCTACTTCCAAACGTTCCACTTTATATTCTGTATTAATCGCTTCAGTGCTGGACGTACCCTATCAATGAATGAATCTCTCAGAGTTTGCCAATCTCCTACTCACAAATCTCATCTAACCCATACTGACTGATACGCTGCGATCGTGTTCCTTATCTCTTAACGGAAGCAAATAAACAAATATTTTATTGTTTTACTAACGTCGGGACTATTCCTGGTCAGTTAAGTGGGTATATATACTTCAGTGTCAAAGGATATCCTTTGTCACTGTAATCTCTTTATGAATTCAGCGCACTCTTTATGAAATCACCGCGATGGGAGTAAAAAAATCTGTTGATTTAAATGGATACGACATTTGCACTAAGTTATTGGGTTACCACAGGACTCTAAACATACACAGATATATGTGTATTAATGTAAGCACTATGGTAACGTATTTTTAATTTTCTCATTCTCTAATTCTATGTGCTGTCTAGTGTAAAAAATCTTTAATCTATACATCGTTCCGAATGCATTTTAAAAATATGCCCGTCATAGTGTTTATAGGACTTATATTGAAAAGCTATTTACTAGTTCACATTTTGATAGGTCTTACTACACGGTCGCTTCTTTACGTAACAGAAATGTAGTATTTATAGTATTCTTAATCTGTTCATGATGTGTCAGTCTTGATTTTCATCGGTACCTACATGCATACACATACACACACACACAAACATTTAATCTATGTATGTTGTACATTTTGATATCAACTGTTGACTGAATGTGAATTTAGGTTAAAGAAAATAAACACTGACAACGCAAGTTACTTACCTCTGGTTTGTATATTGTTTTCATATACTTAACTTAGGCATAAGACTGACAATGTGTCTTACAAAATAAAAGATATATTCAATATTGAATGTATAATTCGAGCATAACATTTATGTATAGAACAGAATCGATTATATAACATACTATTACATATACAGTTAACGAGCTATTATTTTTCATAATTTGGCAGCCATTAACGAAATATCACAATGGAGTTAAATGTTACCGCGAGCTCACTGTCAAGCCAACTTTCTAACGTCATTTTTTAACGAATATTATGCGTCTCATTGATACAACGCGTTGTGCAAGAGCCCCAGCAGAAGTCACGTGAATTAAGTAGTAAGAGACAACATGAACAATAATCTCATATATACAATTCCCGTGTCACAATGCAACAAGGTAACAACAAGGTAACTAGCCTTACTTCTCCGAAACGGTCGATTATTACCAACTACTACTCCTGGTCATCTTCGCGGGGCTTCTGCGAGGGGTACGGGCACCGAGGCGAACCTCATAACCCGTGTGGGATCGCGAAGGGACAACTATACCTTCGGTAACGGGGCCGCGATAAATTTGCGGGTTTGCCATCGTGGCTTATTGGCTCAGGGGAATGTAGGCCTGTTTAGGGCCTGTGTGTTGTGTGGTGTGTTGTGACTGTTGGTGAGCAGTGATTGGATGTGTTATGCATGCGCATGTGTGATCCTCGTCCGGATCGCAGGACACGCAGTCCCCAGTCCGCTTGGTGGATCACGGGAGGAGGGAGTTCACGCGGATGCGGTCTCCCGTCAGGTGGCCGCCCGTGCAGATTATTACCAAATTTTATATGCATATTCAGTAGATCTGAGAATCGGCTATATAGAAAGCACTTGTATGGTGTAGATAGTAGATAATACTATTTTCAATACCCCTAAATGGTAAGGGTCGTTCGACCGATCAAAACAGAATTGCGGGGTCAGCTAGTAATATATATTATATACAATAAAGAGGAAACATTTGAGTGTTTGTTTGCATTGAGTAGACTCCAGACACAGAGGCGACACTAAACGTGTGTTAAAAATGCTATACAAATATCTTGTAAAATGTACCAAGTAACATATATTTATAAGTTCTTTTTTTTTCTATAATGGCTGGGCGTAGGAATAATTTTCTACTTAAATGAATTTAATGTGAATAGTATAATTTGTATGCTATGCGATCATTTATATCGTTTTGTTATTAGTATTTTTACAGATTTTTTAAGACTACTAAGTGTACAGTGCCTATTTATTTATTTTAGCGGTTCAGTAGCAAGGCCCACACTCCCATCGGATCACACCCAGGTCCGGTGGCAGTGCGTTGGTGTATTTTCCAAAAGAATATACAGCGCGAACGGTTAAGATACATAATATTGGCTTGGGCCGCAAATACGCTAAATCCATAGACAATAGAATGATTTCAAAAATGTCGATAACGTAACCCATAGTGCTAAAATACCAAGAAATCCCCACACCCTTGTGTGTATGGGAACGGGGTGTGAAAGCTACCAATTTTTGTAAAATACCCGAGCGAAGCCGAAGCTGCCAAGTAAATAAATAAAGAGAAAAATATTACAGAAATAAAATAAAAGACATGTTGTTTATAACTTAAATACAGAGTTATTTATTGTATCGAAGGAAAAGATTGACCATATTACCTGGTGACAGTAACTAATTTGTTTTTCATTAAGTTTCGTCGAGCATAAATTACCACCCGTGGGTTTAACGCACTTTGATTTAGAGTACTTCTTTTGGCGCGTTTGGGTGAAATAATTAACTGGCGACTTTTACGATACGCAAGCACTTCGTCACCAGAGACCGACAGATAAGAGAAAAGAAGAGACAAGCTACGGCTAAAAGAAGTATAATTTTTTATGCACACGTTTTTTTCAAATGCAACATGGTATTTAATTTTGCAATTGATATAATGATGTCTTAAGTTTACGCGACTGTTACACATTACAACAAAACTACTTCTACGGAGTTTATCGCGGTTTATTTAATAATTTAACTAGCCCGACGTTTCAGAAGCTTTACAGCAACCACGGTCATGGGTAAACTCACTTGCGGTTGATCTAATGAATGTAGGTATATGCTGCAGCGAACTTTACTCTTAAAGTCCTGTTCATTTTGTTTTTTTTTTAATTGGAGAGAATGGCTAAACTCAAGCATCACAACACTTGTTAATCCGAGGCAATGCGTGTTCACATTCAAAGACTTGTATGGCTTATGTATATATGGATTTAGACACAAATGTCAATAAATAATTTATGTTCTGTTCACACATATAAATACTAAGAAAAGTATTGAAACAGGAATTGGTCCGACACTTAAGACAGGTTCCACAATTTCTGTTTTGAAGAAAATCAATATGATCCATCTATGTTGTAATTATATGTTCTACTTAAAAGTTATGTATCAACTCACTTGTTGACACTATACACACCTGTACGTCCGACTCTGTAATGTATCAACTCACTTGTTGACACTATACACACCTGTACGTCCGACTCTGTAATGTATCAACTCACTTGTTGACACTATACACACCTGTATCACACGAGTACACACAGTGTCGTAGTGTAAACTTAGCATAAATCCCAATGTCAGTTTCCTTTAGTCTATCATAGCCTTAAGTTGGCCAATACGATAACCCTATCAACGAGTCTAATCAGCTGTCGGTTTTCAGGGGTACTCGTGTGTAGACCTGCTCAACGCTGGCATGAGGGAGTCCGGCGTGTACTACCTGCAGATCCGCGGCACCACCTACTGGTTCCTCAAGGTGTACTGCGAGCAGATCGTCGCTGACGGCGGATGGACCGTAAGTAATATAAAATATTTGTATAATTTATTACAGCCTCTTTGCAAGAGGTGGTGCGATACAGCAATGCAGCGGGATTCGGCCGGCATAGCCGGGGAGATAACTCTTGCTCACTCGATATCGTGACATCTTCGCTGCCGCGTTTCGTAGTATTATGGGCGTCGGTCGTCATCAAAGGAATCCGACTGCTCGTTTGTTGCCCTATAGTATATATTAAAAAAGCGTCAGTGAAATTCCGGAATAATTATACTTGTTTAAGTAGTTACAACTGACCCAATGTTTTCTACACTCGACTACATATGCGTTTGCACTGACATGAGCTGGGAAGTTTGTGTGTTTCTATAAACCAATGTTGCCCTTTATCTCCAAATCTAGTATGCAGATTTTGCAGTTTCCACTGATGAGTTCTCAAAGTTAGTTGTTACGATTCGATTACAGATATTATATATTGTATTAGGCGGGGAAACTTAAACTGCTCAAGGTTTTTGGTGGATGTTAGCGCCTTAAGTGCGATTTAATATCGACATACGCAATCGTACTTAAGGCACTACCAAGTTTCCCTATAGCAGGTCTATTGGAGGAAATTCCATTGAATAAGTAGCTCCCTATTGACCAACTTTCTCTAACTTTGGAAAATTCTAAATTGTTTTGTTTATATAACTTTTAAATAAATAAATAAAAGAAGCACTTAATCAATTCGGTTGAATTAGTTAAAGCGGCGTAAAATTTTTAAATTTTTCCTCAATTTTACGTGCGCGCGCGGGACACAGAGAGTTATATTTTACAACAAATAAGAGACAACGCATCAGATAAGAGATAAGAATGTCAATGTCATTTTATCACATTTATGACTTTTTATCGCTGATAATGATGATGATGATTAAGAATCATAACTTCCTACGTGCGTTATTTCTCAGGTAAATGGTCTAAACTTATTGGATACTTCGATACATGCAAATCAGTAAAATCATCACTAAGGTCAGATACTTTAAATTGTATCTTATATACTATTATCTTATATACACGGCTAGTCGTAATGAAATATGTCGATTTAGATAGTCCGATCGTGACATATATAAGATACAATTTAAGGTATATTACCTCAGTGGCGATTTTACTGATTTGCATGTACGTATTTCAAAAAAAACAGGGCCGTTTTGTTTTACGGCAGACAAACGATTAGCCGAATTGAATACGGCTAATTGGTCGTACCCCGAACGGCGATTTCATAAGTGAAATTCCGCCAGAAAGTGTTCTGCATTATGTTACACAAAAAGCTAGCGTTATTAGAAAGTGGATGATTCTCTGCCTCTTTGACACGTTTTAGTTCCTAATTATGACATTCGCGGCGTTGCTTGATACAACAATGACGTCGATTGTGGAATATAAAGAACTAAGATACTGTGCTTAGATAGGTTCGAGGGTTTAGGCGCTCACGCCTTAACCCTCGTTGTTAGGTCATGACTGTATCGGCCAGTGTCAGGATATTGAAGGAGGCTAAGCGTCAACGGCCACATCTCGCAATGTTAATCCGACTCATCGTTGGCCCGCCGGAAAAGAAAACGTCCCTGCTTTTGAAAATAGCTAGCCTATGATCTAAGGCGATTGGTACAATGCGACTACGCCATATTCATAGAAAGAGGTTGTGCCATGCTACATTGCAGCATAATCGGTTCGTTAAGTTATGTTGGAGATGTATACATTGCACGAAATATGAATGTATTTTACGAAGTTGACGCCTTAAGAAACGATATTTTGAGGAAAATATTACTAAAATCGTGTTTTTAATTCAGACCCGAACTTATGCTATGGAAGCGAAGTCTACGTGATTCTTGATGCTCATCGACCTATCGAGAATGACGCCTAGACATTTTACCGTCACTGCTCTAGATATCTCGCTATCGGCGAGATGTTTCCTCGTTTGTGGGAGGGGAGAGGGGGGTCATAGAGAAGAGTATGGACTTAATCTTTTCCGCGTTTACCTCTATTCTCCAATTTAAGAATCATTCACCAAGTTCGCTGACGGCCTTTTAAAGTAGTTTGGCTCAGAATTTGGGGAGGTACCTCGTGTACAGTGCGGTGTCATCCGCGAACATCGCCAGCCAAATCCTATCATAAAAATTGACATATAAATCCCAGCGTAACGCCTAACGCGCTTAACGTGCTTACATATCTTGCACATTTGTCACCAGAAACGCGATATTTCTCACGGAGTAAACTCCAGTCGCATATCAGACACACACCACAGTTCTTTTGCGCACAGGTGATCCATCGTCGTGACGACTTCGGAGTACCGGCGGAGAACTTCAACCGCGACTGGAGCGACTACAAGAATGGTTTCGGTGACCCCAGCAAAGAGTTCTGGCTCGGCAACGAGAACATCTACATGCTAACCAACAACGATGACTACATGCTCAGGGTGGAACTGGAGGACTTTGACGGAAACAAGAGGTAAGAGCAGTCCAGCTTGTAGTCACTTAGCACTAGTGATCGCTCAGAGTCGAAATACGGACTCAATTACAAAAAAAGAAAAACATTTGTCTCTAAATACAGTGTGATTGTGTATTTATTTATAAACTTTTTACAATAAAACTACTTTTACGGGTTTTATCGCGGTTAATTTAATTACTTAACTAGGCCGACGTTTCTGAAGCTTTACTGCAACCACGGTCATGGATGGACTGCGATGTCACAAGTGTTCCGAATTTTTGATTATGGGTTTTAACTTTTAAGAACCCAGCCATCTACTAAAATTTGGATGTTAAGTGATTAAATAAACCGCGATAAAATCCGTTAAAGTACTTTTATACATTCGCGTAAACTTAAGACATCATATATAACCTTTTTGTAAATAAAAACTAAATGTTTTTATTTGTTTCAAACTAAGTGTTTTTTTAGAAAGAGGCAGTGCCATGCTGCATAGGAGGAGGTAGTGCCATGCATAGTACATGACACTACATTCTCCTATGCGACGCTCACATGATACCACTGTAAAGCAACATCTTCAGTGTCGCGTTTCATACGATTTGTGAGTAGCCGGCGGCCCATTGGCTGGGGGAGGGAGGGCAACGCATCGGCATAGTCATTATGCGGATGTTCATAGGCGTCGGAAGTCGTAAAAAGGCTCCGATTGCTCGTTTGCCTCCTATTCTATAAAAAAATGTGATATAAGTAGGTTTGACAGTGTCATAATGTGTATATGAAATAAGTTTAAGCATGTGTAGTACTTCATTATTTGGTAGCGGTTTACAAAATACACCTACAATCTAAATTTCAAATATACAATGCCCATAATTTCCGAGTGAAACGTCTATGGCATACGGACGGACAGACGGACATGACGACATTTATAAAGGTTCCGTACCCCCTAAAAAGTTGTATATGCAATAAACCGTAAAAATACACTGCACTTGAAAACAATCTTGTTATTTTGAAATGACCGGCAGATATACACTTGAATTCTACTATATCTATATAAAATACTTATATTTTTCCAACGTTATTACAGTTGTAATGATACTATCATCAACATTGTCATTATCAGCCCCTATCGATCCACTGATCGATATAGGCCTCTCTCAATGGACGCCAAGACAATAATGATATTATATTTTTGTTAAATTAGACTCATATGCTTGGTTATTTATCAAATACGAATTATTATTTAGTATCAAAATTAAAACAGTCATTAATTAGCTACTGCCTACCAATCAAATTTTCAAATAACAATAAGAACTTGCAAAGATAATAATTTGTTTATGAAAACTAGTTTCGCCAGAACTTACGTTTCATTATAACATTATCCGAAATTGTAAGAAGGAATTACATATAATAATATCATAATTTGATTTAATGTGGTTAGAAATTACAATAAAACTACTTTTACGGATTGTATCGCGGTTTATTTAATTACTTAACTAGCCCGAAGCTTCAGAAGCTTTACAGCAACCATGGTCACGGGTAAACTCACTTGCGATTGATCTAATGAATGTAGGTATATGCTGCAGCGAACTTTACTCTTAAAGTCCTGTTCATTTTGATTGTTTTTAATTGGAGACAATGGCTAAGGGAAACTCAAGCATCACAACACTTGTTAATCCGAGGCAATGCGCGTCGTTGAAGTAAATTACTAAAACATACATCCCAACATTGATCATGGCTCCCATGCATCATATGTAGGTATAATGAAATTTTACAATTTCGTAAATTATTTTAAAAAATGTACTACGTACATTCGTGGTACGTACCATAGGCACCAATGACATAAATTCTTATGATACCTTGCACGACGTGGGATAAAGTTCACATATTCTTGTGATTATTTCAATAAGTAGATCTACTTAACACACGCTGGACTTGTAGGGTAAGCTGGTCACACGAACATGTTGGCAGGGAGATATAAGTTACTGAAGAAAGAGAGAGTGAGTTACGTTTCGTATACTAACAGTGGGTGTAAGAGAGAGAGGTGCGAGTACACAATTTGTTTCTCACGCAGCCAGTTAGCATTTCGTGTAGCAAAAGAAGTTTTACTTTGGCCGTGTTTTCTAAATTATTATTATTTAATAGCTGTATCCCACGGTTTCAGTAGCTTGAGTCACTTCGATATATCGAGGTATAGATTTGAAAATACCTACCTTACGACATGTCATCCGAATGTGCGATAACGGTTTGATAAGTTCATGACGACTTCAACTTGTTTTCAGTTCAACCACAATAATACTTACAATGACATACTGCCGTCCTTGCTGTTTCACCCGTGTAAGATCTACATATTTTTTATACAAATGTTTCCCCATATATTTTATTTTCCCTATGAAGAAAAGTCGTACTGTTTGAACTACGCCAAATATGTGGCTGAACAGCTGTTTAGTTGTGAAAACGAAACAGACAGACTGTAGCATTTATAACATTAGTATGAACTGCAACTAATAATATTTTTGCCTGTGTGTGTCTTAAGATACGCGCAGTATTCACATTTTAAGATATACTCGGAAGGCGAGTACTACAAGCTGGAAATAGACGGGTATGAAGGCAGCGCCGGGGACTCCCTCAACGATCCCTGGTATGGCTCCAACAATAGCCCCTTCTCCACTTACAACAGGTAATTACGATATACGTTCAACATTTATATGTTATGACGTACTTCCAGACTAACACATATACCCTCGAAATGTCAATTCCTATTTCACCCCTTAGGGGTAAAATATCCTGAAATGCTTAAATACGTTGTATCTACGCATTAATGTCGGCTCGCGACAAAACGAAACGGCCCTGCTCTTGAAATTGGCTAGCCGTAATTTATTACGGTGTCTTATACAATACGACGTATATTTATTGTTGAATAACAAAACAGTTACTGATTCTTTTAAACATATATCTGGAATGATATTGTTATAATTTTTAATTATATATAAATTTGGAATGATAGAATATATCTTGATAGATATATTATATTTCAACATTGATTTGGGAGATGCTTTATATTGTTTTTTTATACTTTATACCAGGCTGATTGATAACTGGCCGAAACGACGAACTTAAAAAAAGATAGGCAAACAAAATTTACAACATTATATTGTAGCATCTTTTCGAAAATGGAACGCCAAATTTGTATTTATTCGAACTGATAGAATTCGTGTGTTTCCGTGAATTTTCTCAACAATGGAAAGAAACGAAAACCGTGCGGTGATAAAGTGCTACGTTTTAAAAAAGGAAAACAGCAACCCAGATTAAAGTCAAGACCGTGTTTTAGGTAATACTGATCCTGCATTGAGTACAACTCACACCTGTATAACAGATTTTAAGCGTGGTAGACAGAGCTGCGAAGACGCCAACAGGTCTGGCCATCCAAATGAAGTCACGAATCCGGACATGAACAAAAAGATTCGAAACATCGTTTTGAATTATCGGCGCTTAAGTTGCGGCAGATAGCACAGATGGTAAGCAATTCCTCTGAACGCGTTTTTAATGTGTTACACCAACATTTGCGAATGAAAAAGCCTTGCGCGCGATGGGTGGCGCGTTTGCTCGCTGTTAACCAAAAACAACGTCGAGTGGACGATTCGTCGGAGTGTTAGGCGCTGTTTAAGCGTGATACTAACGAGTTTTTATGTGGCGTTGTGACATTGGATGAAACATGGATACATCATTATACGCCTGAAACAAAAGAACAATCTAAGCAGTGGACTGAGAGCGGAAAACCTGCGCCGAAGAAAGCATAAACGGTTTTGTCGGCCGCCAGAGTGACGGTGACTGTTTTTTGGGATGCTCGGGGGATTATTTTAGTGGATTATTTGCAAAGAGGAAAAGCATTAAATTGAGAGTATTATGCAGGCTTGCTGCAAAAATTTTGCGAAGAAATCGGAAAGGAACGTCCCAATTTAGCCAAGTAGAAAGTTTTATTCCACCACGACAACACACCTGTGCACTCGTCGAGGGTTGCAGTTGCCAAACTCCATGAATTGCGGTTCGGATTGTTACCAGATACCCCCTACTCCCTGAATCAGGCCCCGTGCGACTTTGACTTATTACCGAATCTCAAGAAATGGCTAGGTGGCCGAAGATTTTCATCAAATGATGAAGTCATTGTCGCCGTAGACGAGAATTTTGAAGGATTAGAGAAAACATTGTATAAAACTGGTGTAACGGCATTGGAGAAGCGCTGAACTAAATGCATCGAGGAAGAAGCAAACTACGTTGAGAAAAAAAGTTGTTTTAAGTCGATTGTTTTTCCTGGTCGTTTCGGACACTTATCAAACCCCTCGTAAATATATTTTTTTCAAAATCATGATGAATATCAGGTTGATGAAGTAAATGAAGCATTTAGTTAATCATTTTCATTCTGACTAAATTTATCTTTCAAAGTTGGTTTTAAAATCTCGTATTGACAAAGTGATATAATAGTATGGTTGTTCGGATTTCAGGGACAATGACAGGTCGTCGCTGAACTGCGCGTCGATGCTGAAGGGCGGCTGGTGGTGGAAGTCTTGCGGACGCGGCCTAAACGGGCTGTACCTGCATGACCCACAGGATCTTACGGCCAGGCAAGGTGGGTTCACGCTGCAGTTTTTGTACCCGACTGTATCAGAAGGATGTAATTGTTGCCGAGTATTGTGAACGTAACATCTAAAGTGTATATTTTGTGTTATCTTTGGAGCCTCCTACTGCTCACATAGCAATACGGTTTTTATTAAACAAGGTGTCGCTGATTTCTTTGAAATTGTGGAACTATATCTTCGTGTTTCTTCTGTCTCAAACTTATACTTATAGCTTTTTCATACTAGTTGAATGTACAACTTAAGTTTGTCGACTCGTATAATTTGTCATACACACTCGTTGACAAGGAACCCTCGGTGCTGGTCTGACTCACCTTTGGATTGTCTTTGAAGTAATACTTCTTTACGCCCGCTTAACTTGGTGAGCATTCTGGCGAATGCGTGATACAAGCGTGTCAAAGACGAGGCCAATGACTGTCGATAATCGGAATATACACATTTGTGAAGATAGACAGATATACAGTTACAAAAAAGTTGAACGGGAGATATAAGTTTGTGAAGAAAGAAAGAGAGAGAGTTACGTTTTGTATATTAATGTAGGAGCAAAAGAGAGAGCCGCAAGCACATATTTTCTTTCTATCTTTTTCTTGTAGCCAATTACATTTTGTATAGATAAAGAAGTTTTCTGCAGTTATGTGGTCAAACAGGCGACAGATTAGACAAGGAAATACGAGATTTTATTTTCTAATATCACTCTAGAATTTATATTTACTGTTCATGTCCATTTTGCCCAACATAACCGGGTTATGTTGGTCTATACTAATATTAAAAAGAGGAAATATTTTTGTGTATGTTTGTAATGTTCGCATACAAAAACCATTGGACCTATTTCAATATTCCTTCACCATCATAGTACATTTAAAAAACGGCATCCCTGATAAACCAGGTTGTGCGGGTGCAAACATGGGGCGCTGCTAGTGTATTTTTAATAAATAATTGTACTTTACAGGCATCGTGTGGTTTCGCTGGCGCGGCTGGGACTACACGCTAAAACGTGCGTCCATGATGATCAAGCCAAAAGGAGTCCAGCCCAACACGTGAGGTGTCACCTCCCGCACCGCAACTCCACGTATCCAGCCTCTGTTCGAATTTTTACGCGGATTTGTAAACATCTGCTTCTACTTTTTTTTACCAGTGGCGTATCCAGGCATATGGGACTACAGCCCACCCTATAATGTCGAGGTCCACTTGCGACATATTTTAATTCCTTCTATAAAATTCTACACTAACTAGAGTCCAACTCCCCTTCGTTCCCTCTCAAAATTATTTTTTAAAATTTTATTTGGGAGGGGCAAAAATAAAATTAAAAAACCCGCCTCTGCTTTATTCGTTTTGAGACCCCACAGATATTTTATTGGCTGATAGTTTTGTCGGATAACCAGTGCCCATGCAAACACAAAGGTTTGTTGTCTGTGGGAGCTTTTAGGGCTTTCGCCATCGCTTAAATCGTCGCTCTCTCCACGTGCCAATCTATAAGGCCGATCTGTTGAGTTGCGAGTCGAGCCAAACCATCAACCAATCAGCCCGACTCGTCAACTTGCCTTGCCATTACGTAGAGTCCGTGTGGATTGTCAGTCAAATCAGGTTATCTAGTTATGCATGCGAGGTTGTTATCACAGCTGAATGAACAAGTAATACATGGGCTGTATGCATCGCCTCTGAAGCTTATTTAGTGATGTTTAAAAAATAACCAACTATCGGTGGTAGTAATTTTTCAAAACTGATTATCTACTGTAAATGTAAAAAAAAATCGTTTCTATAGTATAACTCTACAAATACAAACGTTTATCAAAAGTTTGATCTTCTGGTCATAGAAATTAATGTTAATCAATGTATATCTAGAAAGCAAATTCTGATGGACCTAGTTACATAGTTATTTTGTAAATAATAGAATATATGCCTGTAAAACGTGCTGCTTTCTTGTGTTAGATCAATATGTACCTTTTTCGTGTAACTAAGTAGAGGCACTTACAATCTTCTTATATTAATGGTCTTATGACACCCAGTTCTCCCGATCGAAATGTCGTCATTTGACAATAAAAACCGATATTGTACATAGTTACATTGTAATACATACGACCAACCTAAGGGCGTCCCAACAAAATTCATATACAGTTATATTATGTAACGTAACACAATTTTTTTTTTGTATGTGTATTTTATATTATGCCCAGATTATATAAAATGTACAATTAATAAAAATAGCTAGATAAAAACAAATTTTGTAACGTCATAAAACTTTTTTGAAACGCTAATTTAACTGCTGTACAGAACCACTTGTAATGTCCGTAATTATCAAGTAATAAATACTTAATTAATATAGCGAAGTGTCAACCCTATAATATATTGTCTATCGATTATAGAGCTGCTCTTGACGCAAATAATGTAACCTTGTACGAAGAAGGAGCAGAGTCCGCGTAATAATTTCGAACATAGAAGGCAGCTGATCGCTCAATTCGATTATAAATAAATAACACTCTCATGACATATTGTAAATACAACGATAAATATCATTCATATGTTACCGACACTTTCCCCATGTTGTAAATAAAACAACTCCTCGTTTGTGACGACGTGCCAGAACATACGAATTCATTAATTTATTATTCATGTTTTGATACAAACTTTCATCTATTAGTTGTATAAATGTAGATCTAAGATAAAATAGTTTAAGAATGTAAATAATTATTATGGATGATGAATGAATCGATAACGAGCGTGGGCAAATACTATATTCATAATTACCAACCTAATGCATAAAATTTTTGTACCTATTATGCTAATTAATATTATATGAAATATATATTTTAATTATATTCAGTATATACAATGCTAGACACCTATGACATCATGGGCCTCAGTACCCTCGTTCTAGTTTATCCACTTACGAGTTGTGGATGTACTAACACACCTCTGCCGACCGTTTCGGGGATAATAGGCGTGAAGGTACTTTTTTTCTTTTTCAGTATATACAAATAACTCTGAAAATGATGTATACTCTTTGTTTAGATATTTTTAGATTAATTTTATTTGCCGCGTCTTTTATAGGTACTTCTTATTGGTTGACCTATTCTTTTTGCCTACTTTAAGTAAATCGGACTAGATTATGTTTTGTTTAATAATTAGCAAAATTAATGTCGTCAAAATGCCACGCGAAATAATTATGGAAAAAATATAAAAAAAGATAATGTTGCCTACACTTTTATTTCAATATTCAATATCTTTTTTCAAATTTAATTGCTCTGGGAACAAAAATATCAAAACGTTTAATAGGTGTAAACTAAAATGTCTATTTTACTATACAAAAAAGTTAAAATGATGAAAAATCATGTTTAAATCTACGAATATATAGAAATTCGAGATGCCAGAGGATTATTCTCTAAGAAAATTAACTTCTAAGCCACGCAAGAATTTTTGGAAGAGATAAGCAACTTCTAAATTTCCACTATCTAGAACATCTCTTTTATATAAAATGTGAATGTTGCTCTATATCGCTATATATAACGGTATATAGATATCAAAAATTAACTGTATTTAGTATCTATTCAAATACATATATACCTTCAGTCCGCGAATCCTCTAGAGATTTCATCGCCCGTTAGTAAATCGTTAAAATGGGACATATGAACGCCCATACAACTGTTCACACGTCAGCGTAGGAAATAAAAAAGCGCCGTCGTGTGAACAGATGATGGGCCCACGATGTATGGCTCATATAACGAATCGCTATTTTTGGAGTCTTGCAAATGAGATGGAAACTTACGTAGGCTAGTGAAGATATGAAATACAAAAGTCGTAACTAGGTAGATACCTAGTTACGACTTTTGTATTCCTGTGATTGCCCAATATCTGAGTTAGTTATGTAATGTGTATTCCTTGGTTTATATATACACATCTTTATATTTTTATATGTTCTATGTCAAACAAATTTTAATTAATGATTACTCACGCAATTGCGAACCTCCGCTGTCCTCACGGGGATTAGACCTAGGTAACTTCCTATTAAAATTCAGGGGAAGCCTTTATTCGAGAACGTGTCACGGGCATTCAGTAATGTGATTTTACTTGTAATCCTAATTATACTTGTAACAATGATGCTCACTTAAACGTTTTGATTTATACCTGGAGTATATTAAGTAGGTATTTACATAACTCATATGAAATGTATTAATTACATAAAGGTAATGAAGACAGAGTAGTGAAGCCATAGGTATGCTGCGAGTGTCCGTGTTGGTTAATAAAAGGAAGATGAGAATGCATTAATAACTTTATCTATCTAATCTCGCCTGTGCATTGCGCAGAGAAATATTCGTGTCGCAGACAGAGACAGACAGTAAGCCACATTTACTTTCTATTTCGACTTTGACGGTCACGTCTTAAGCTTTATTTTTTTTTTAAAGTTTCCTTTCTCTATCTATATTATCTCTGTGACTAATGACTAAGGCCTGCTATTATTAATGTACGTACACATGTAATAATTATTTGTAGAAGGAAATATATATCTGCCTTTGTTTTTATGTTGTCTTATTTATTTCTTCCTGTTGCTCGTGAAATGTCAAATGACTATCATAATTCCGAAAAGAAAATTACGTTGGTTGTATCTCGTAGCGAAACCGACTCTAGTTCAACATTAATAGAAACTAGCGAAGAAAATGAAAAGTATCTCATCGGTAGAAAAAGTTTTATTTCAGACATTTGTACACAAACTGTGCAAAGTGCTTTTAATTAAAAATAGTAATAGAGTATATAATTCTTTTAGGTGGTTACAATTATTTTAACTTCTTTAGAAGTGTTACTATACCCAGTCTTTTTTAATTACAACCCACGAACGCCTAGTTTTGGTGGCACGTTGGAAGTAACCTGAATGAAAATAATTGCCTTTTTACAGCAGCAACTTCAGTTAATCTCTTTTTTTATAATCATTATATTATGTTATTGTGAGCTTTGGATTTTGGATGACTTCATTAGTTTACTTCTGATTTACATGTAGATATCAAGATAGAAATGGTGTGAGTATGTACATTACAGTAATTTAATTAAATCATCTTGGCGCTTATTGTACTATTTAATGACGTTCTCACCGTCCACTTCGTTTCCCTCTACTTCAATTTTTTTTTTATTGTCTGGACAGCTGTTTACGATTCGATCTCTATGGCTACTAAAAGCATATAGATGATTTAGATATAGAAGTTACTACTTGGAGAGGCGTAAATCGAGGCAGTATATGCAAATGCGTTTCACTCACTGTCTCTCTGTTTTTATTCACTTCTCCGTTTCTCTCTATGCAATGAGCATGTCTATAACTCCTATCAGACGCCAATGACCACCATAGAAATAATATGTATATAGAAGTGATGCCATAGGCAGTTATGTGAGGCCGAATGGCCGTCTTGGTTAACAGAGAAGGAAGATGAGAAAGCAGTATTAGCTTTATCTGTCAAATCTCACATGTGCAGAGAGCAATGAATGAAAAAGAGAGACAGAGAGTGCTGTCTCTTTTGACTTAAACGGGCGAATTTTGTGGCATGGCTAGACGGACTGATAGACGGAACCATCTAAGGACATTTACGAGATGAGATTCTGCGAATACCATAAGTTGTCTATAGACTATGGTTTATGGAGATAATATGGATAGAGAAGTGAATCCAGATTTGAACGCTACCGTAAAAGGCCAAAGAAACAGCAAATGTAGTTCACATGTACATGCGGGAGTAAATAGTCAAAGTAAAAAGTACTACTTTCATGTCTTCCTTGTTTATTACCAAGACGACCAGTCACTGTCATATTATATATGGCATCCCTTCTCTATCTTTATTATCTAAGGTGAACGTGGAACGATCCGTCCACCCGTTCGTCTATCCGGACAGTTAGGCTGAGTTCCTTTCTCTATCTATATTATCTCTATGGCTATGGTCTGTGATCCGTCGTCTATTAGTCTATGGGTCTACTATGAACGCTCTAGAATCTAGCCCGAAGAGATATTATCTCTACTCAGGTCTCTACGTTGTGAATTGATTCTAATTTCTCAGCCGCCATCTTGTTGTTTGTTGTGGAATTTGTGTAATAAATCACTTTTTAAGTAATTTTTCGTTATTGAGAGTGTTTGACACGTGTGGTGATATGTGAAATTTTTCTCAAGATTTCTAAATACAGTGAAGACAGTACAAGATCAATTCACTAAGTATTCGACATTGTTGATATTTACAAATTGCAAATGTTGGTGTAATTGTATTTCAGCTGTATGTAACGTCAGAGGTTTTATTTATGTTAAATTCAAAAGTGAGTTCGTTAATTTTATTAAAGTACTACGCCATCTTTGCAGTCAATGAATACCAATAATTCAGCAATTACTCAGCAGCCTCCTCTACCGGGGCATCCTCCATCTTTACAAAATGGATCAAATAGTAACAACCCTGTGACACCTAAAGGAGACAAACCTCAAGACATATGTAGAAATTTCGTTTGGGGAACGTGTCACAAGAATAAACAATGCCGATTTCGTCATGAACTTGTCTTTGAAGAAATGAAAGATATTCTAAAGTTTTGTCACGATTTCCAAAATCCGTCCGGATGTACTCGCGAGCACTGCACGTACCTTCACACAACGAAAGAAGAGGAAAATTTATTTTACACGGACCATATATTACCACGTGTGCTCGAAGAACGCCATCAAGCCTTGCGTATGTCTCCTACGGCTCCAGAAACGAATGCCCAGATTGCTATGTTTA
>JAFELO010001546.1:479729-494054 GCA_017140195.1 Eumaeus atala
TATAAATTACTGCAACAGATTAAAATAAGATTTTGTTTACGATTGGCACCTGTATATAATTGAAACTATCGTATTTATATTACTTTTGGAGCTGATAGAGGCTTAGCGCCAGGATCCTGTTCCATTTACAATTATAATGTAGATTAGAAAACAATTGGACAAGTCACTGGAATGGCACCAAACATATCCTACCACCAACCTAGATATAACTAAATGATAAACAGACACGAAATGAAACAAAAAATAATTAAATGATTATATTACATGTTATGATAATATTCTTTTCTTAATCTTGTCCACAGGGCACCTCCACAGTTCCCAAGCAGTTCCTATTGCAACTCATGGATTACTTTTTTGGAAACACGAGAAATGAGACAGTGAGCATTGTAAGTTTCCTCGTGTATTAGCAACACTGGCGTTGTGTATTCACAAATAGTACAAAAACTTGCTTATGTGTCTAAAATTATATTCAGTAAATTAACAAGTATCTCCTTCACTGTTTTACTTTACTGGTTTTGTTTCTTGTCATTCAAACTCCTGCGCTTCTATCGCACGCTTACTTCATGATATTGAATGGGTGAAGTATTATTTTATTAGTTAACGAATGCCGAGCGTAGGCGATGTATGCCGCTACGCGCATAAACCCTCATCGGTTTTTGATATAACGTGACCATATTGTAACTTGTGTTTCTTATAAATAAAAAAGAAAACAAAATGTTGGTAAGCTTGATTGTAGAATGATTGATAAATGATTTTGTAAAATATACGCCAGGCACCATCTACCCTCCGGATAGAAGACTTACTGCAGGCGGTTCGTAGACCTGCTGCTGGCCCCAGCCCAGATATGCTGAGATCTCAACTCTCCCTCTTCGACCTTCTCACCAGCTGTAAGTGAAATTCATTATATCTTTAAACATGAAACATATCATTACTTATAGTACAAAGTGCGAAAGTAACGATGGAGTAAAAAACGTATACAAAACTACACTTTGAAAATGAAATTTTCCAAGTTTACACTTTTCTAGCTTTCAAAATAATAACATGAAAATAATAAAAAATATTCTGGAACCGCAGACGGTGTGAAGTTTCGGTGAATATTAAATAACAGTTTGCTGTGTCACTTTTATCAAAGGGAAGGAATAAGAAAACCTAAGCCATTCAATAACCAACAACATTCATTGGTTAATATGCAGACGCATTGATATGCCCACCAGTGGGTAAGCGTAAACTCAAACCACAAAAAACCCTACAGCATAGTTGTCACTTTTTCGTGTGAGCGAGAGGTAACTCATCGGTTGTGCCATCCCATTCCGGCCGTATCAATTTCCGATCTGACATGTTAATAGCTCTGCAGCTAAAGCCAATCCAACCACTCGAACGTTTTCAAGCTACACATTTTTATGTATGTACTAAGTTTTCTATGTATGGATATCTATATATCTCCGCTGGACCGATTAATTCCATGTTGCAGTTTCTTTGCCTAGAGGAAGGGAACGGACAGAGAGGCTAAGTCGCACCTTATGTGCATATATTTATGAAAACGAAACTTTATTGGCTGAAACAGTTATGATTATTAATAAACAGATATTTTGGAAAAGAGATAAAAAAATTAAAATGATCATTATCATAACATTTTATTTCTATTTCGATATAAAAACATAAATAAAAAAGAGTGCTTAAAACACTACTGTGTTACTATTAAAGTTCCTGGCTACAGCTATCATATGATTCCCGTCCGCCGTTGTTCGTTTCAGAACAATAGCTTTCCGGTCTGATTCTTATCGCAATCACTAACTGCCGTGAGGTGTTGTGATTGTTTAATAGTTAGTTTTGCTTTCATTACATGAATGTATTGTGAGTAGGTGTGGGTGTGGGTACGAGATGCACGTAGGTGGCACATGCTTCATACGCACCCTACATGGTAGGCTAACATCTTTTATACGCGTATGGAAAGTAGCCGAGTCGTGTGTTTACTTTATCCGATGTCCAAGTGAAATGATACAGTTGTGATCGTGGACACGTCAGAGGTACGGGCCCTCGTGTCCTTTGAGACTGTATGGAGGAAGTGTTTCCTACGAACGGCCTCCGGCTACGGCGGTACGTTGGCGAGCTCGACCTAGCCCAGGACTTAGAATTTCCCTCATTAGATGTCACTTCAGGAACATCTCAACTGAGTATTTCCATCGGCCGCACTATCCGTTGTAGGAATAGACGGTCATCCCCGGGGACGGGTGCGAGACATACCCTATACAACGGCAGTCGTATAGCAGCACATTCGCAAGAGTTTATTCATCCGGCAAAGGCGGGCTGGTACATGGGCCCCACGGCTTCTCCCGCATGTTTAGTCTTCATCCAAATGAAAGGGCTAAATATAGTTTTGGAACATGGGCCATTCACTCTGCGACAAGTATTAATGTCGAACGAAAATAAAGACATTTGACATTTACATTTTTCTTATAAATTGTCTTACATTATAATTTGCCTGTTGTAGCTGCAACGAAGAGACTGACCGAGGAGAAGAGTCCGGGTGCTCAAGCTTCAGTACCAGTGAGCACAGGGTACATGCAGCCCGCGGTCGCTCCGTACTCGGCGATGCCGCAGCCCCAGCCGAGCGCACCCGCAGCCCCGCCGCCTGCGCTGGCGTCGGCTCAGCCTACCACATACCCTTCCTACCAGCCGACAGTACCACCGCCGAAAAACTACCACCCCTTCTCAGCACAGTCCACTTGTGAGTATTATTTATTAATGTTGAACTAGTAACTACCAGAACTGTATAACCATGGCTGGATATAGTTCAGAAATAAAACATTTTTCCGGCTTGTCTTTAGCTAACAAGTATCCATTGCTAATATAATTTTGTTATAAAACTCCGCTAGATAGTCTTTGTGGTGTAACGGTGCGGGTGTTAAGACCGTCCTGGGTTCGATCTCCAGGTCGGGCAACTGTTATTAGATGTTTCTCAGATTATTCTGAGCACGCATTACATTGTCTGGGATTGGAATGTGCACGAAGTGGCCATAGTCATAGGCCACCTATGACACCCCATGGTGTCCTCATGGTGGCCTCAGTACCTTGGCTAATCGTGGGTGTACTAGCACACCTCTGCTACCTCTTCGGGGTAACAGGCGTGAAGGTACTTAGATGGTCTGTTTTATTACCGTATTATTAAAAAATGGAAAGTTACAGAGACCTATACCATTAGGCTATACAACAGGGATTAGGGGTGAGAGGGGAGAATATTCCAGAATTCCTAATGTTATGAATTTGAGGTATCTATATCAATCGTCTGATTCAAAATTTCATTACAGCGTCACAAAGTGTAACATACTGTCAGATACGGATGGACCAATCGTCACATTTATCTCATGCAGCACCGATGCCAGCAGCCTCGAACAAAAAGGAGTGCCATCCTTATGGTATGGGCATCTATTCTGGGCCCCGATATTATCAACCATATCAATAATATTATAGTAAGTATTTTTATCGTGATATTCTATATCTCTGTGGGCAATATACTCATATATCCTTCGTTACTACGATCTTCATTCATATCTTTCATTTAGACAAGTAAATTTTACTTTACAGCCTAATTAAATTTAGTTAAGTAAATGTTAACACTGTGATTCAATCTCGAGTTCATAAAAGAAAATAATTCCACTCAATTTGATTGAATACATCACCAGTTTATTGAAAAATAATTCTCATGTTGCGTTTGGAAATACTTAACATTTTAAATACCCTCTTGCGCTGTAATTTTTTTACTTGTCTGATATTTTATATTATACTCTTTGTTCCAGGCCACGTTGAGTGGACGTTTCAGTACGATCACAAGTGAGTGTTCAGCAAGTAATGACAGTATAAAGTAAAAGCTAATTGACATGCTACACTTCAAGCTGAGCTGAAAAGTGTGTGTAGTGAGTCAGAAGTGTGAATGAATAGATTCTGAAATAGGTTTTATCAGAGAACATACTGGATGAACTAACAACATGTTGCAGGGATCGGTGTAAACATAATACATACAGTTATCTTGGCGGTATTCATAGTGCTACTTGGGTAGAATACAACAACCGCATTGACTGTGGGGAAGTTTCTGTGCTCTTCAAGGGTTTTGTCATAAATGTTGTCGGAATTTAAAACTTAACCTCAACTACACAACAAATAGTAAGGGAATGAAATACAATAATGTTCGTTCTTGTTCATAGTAGCCAGCAGGTGAGAGGGCTCCCTCTCTACTTACTTGGCTTCAACGCCTTTGCAAAATGTACATGTCTTCCGCTTTAACTAGGAAGGGAAATTGAAATCACATTCTACTACTCGATTCTTCTCAACAAATTCCTTCTGGGCCCCATACAGGTTTAGCACTTAACCCAGACTCCTTAAATGATTTTATCAAAGTTTCCTAAGCGGTTGCCGCTGTCAATGTTGACTGCACAGGAGTGGCAGCGGTAGGGAAAGATGGTGGGTCAAGCCCGATAAAAAATGTTGCCTTAGCATGATATATTCACAAGAAATAATGAGGCCTTCCCGACTGAAACTAAATTATCGTTAATGTTTGTTGTCCCGGCATTTATTGCATAAGAATGTTAAGTTATTTAGCTCTTATTAGCATGATATGTATTCATATAATATAACTAGCAGTGCCCCGCGGTTCCATCCGCGTTACTCTGATTCTATTGGAGTCATCGGATATAGCTCATAATAATTCGTCGTGAATATCACTATCATGCACAAACATATATTTTCTAATCCGGGTGGTAGTTCCAGAGATCGTCACGTTCAAAAAAAATCTCTCTCTCTTTAACTTTATTATATTACTAAAGAGAAAGCTAAAGAGAGTCGAAAGTGTGTGGGAGATACCCGAAACGTACTTGGCTGGGGATACCTAGCAATGATAACAGAACAGGCTTCGACATATTTTCGAATTTTGTCTATTTATTAGTGAGCCGAAAAGAATATGACACAAACTTTATTAATCTGGCGAGTTAGTAGAGAGTAATCCCCGGCCAGTTACAACGTGACTATAAAAATATGAACGGCTCCCTTGCGGTTGATTAATCGCGGGTGATGCCGCGCGGGCGCAAATAGTCAGCAATAAATTTATGATCCTTAGTCGATAAGTCAAGATAAACTACCACCAATTGTTAAGAGATCTTAGGTAAATGTTTAGGTGTCCCTTTCAAAATGTATGCTACATTCACTCGACTAGTTCACTTGTGATTGTGTTGGAGTCACTTTATATATGTTGAGTGAAATCTATTTTGTATCGAGCTTAGAAGATTATATCGGATGGCAGGACTTCACGACTAGGATAGCAGATTTGGCTATGTAAATACTTTACGTAACCCACACTGCTATTCGCAACATAGACTCGTGCCTACCTATACTTCCTGGGAAAATTCACAAAAAGTCTTTAAACCTGTTGTGACGTCTGCTTCCATTTAAGGATTTAGGCTAGTGTTAACGTTAAGCAAATTTAGTAAACACGTGTAATGCTCTATACAGTGTTCTAGTAAATAAATACGACGGTTTAAATATGTAAATATAGGGGACAATATTCATAAAAATATCAGTATAAGTGTTAAAACCTGCCT
This sequence comes from Eumaeus atala, assembly GCA_017140195.1. Classification (NCBI taxonomy): domain Eukaryota; kingdom Metazoa; phylum Arthropoda; class Insecta; order Lepidoptera; family Lycaenidae; genus Eumaeus; species Eumaeus atala. The sequence goes on from JAFELO010001546.1 coordinate 485,321, forward strand.
AAACCTTGATGTTTACATCTTTTCAGTGAGTATTGGGTCCTTCCCTTAAGAATAAATAAGGTTTCAGAAACCTGGTTTGTTTGTGATTTCCTATGCCGCTAACAATATATTTCTTCATCACAAAAATACGTTGGGCTTTGTTTATACTGGTTGTCATTATAATCAATAAATTAGGTAGAAATTAAGTGTAAATATTTACAAACAATAAAAGTACCGATATTAGTATTCTCATCGTCCGTAGTTGAATCGTGTCATCGATCAAATTGACAATATTACATAGTCAATAAAGGAATAGTCTTATCTTCATATAGTCATTTTGTATACTTTTTTTAGTTTCACTATTGGCAGTTTGTAACACGCTCATTCTGAGTTTCTGACTAAATTTGTATCTCGAAGAAAGAAAGTACTAAAAATGATGGCTAATTCAAACAAATTGGGAATATCTTGTTTTAAGTGGACGCCGAAGGTAGCTGTCATAATTGAAAGTAAGGAAAATATCCTATAGTTGTTTTTGAAATTATTTAGGCAAAAATTTAAATGGTTGTAGTAGGTTTTGCGATGACTCAGTAGTATTAGCTATAATATTGATATTCTAATTTACGTTGTTTTATGTTATTTTCATAGTAAAATAATTTAGAAAGAAAATATTATTGCATACAAATAGTTGCGACACGAAGTTATCATGTCAAAAATTCCGGATGAGCATGACAAATTGAGTAGTAGCTACCTTTACGGACATTTATCTGTAGAAGATGTGAAAATTGTTATATTAAAATAGTGTACTTACTATGTGTAAGATTAACAAGATTTTATAATATTTAAATATTTTGCTAAATAAATATACACATTTGAAAATGTACTATTACAATGAAATGCTGCATATTTTGTTTTCGCGTCCCCCTATTTTAGGGTAAGTCACTCAAGTCTTACACGTGCTGGAGATATATCTAAAATCTAAATATAAAATTTAGATTTTAGATATATCTTCACTTTTGTTCACTTTATTGCACTTTCGATAAATATTTTTTGTCCCGTACCATCCAAAAGTGTGCACGAAAGACGCGAAAAATCAAAGAATAGATAAAGTTCAAGGATGTATTCAATGATTCAAAATTTTTTTTTATAAAAATATGGAGTAAAGTAATTATTAATATTTATAGAACTTTAGTATTTATAGAACTGCCTCCCATTCCGTCATTTCCGTACACTGTACAAGTGCTTATATTTATATTGATTTGTCCGAAACAGATCACAATTGCAATTTTAAATTATTTGTCATCAATCACACAACCTAATTTTAAGTTAAGTGAATATTTTAAGTTTAGACATTTAGTTGGGTTTTTTAAATAATCATTTGATTTGATATTTATATTTGTATATTTTAATACATGCTGATGTTTTAATTGTTATCGGCAACTCCCCAACAATGTGTGCAATGACAATTTTATACAGTTTTACAGTTTCGTTTACTGACGATTAATTTAGAAGTGGCAAAATATTGTTGGGCCAAAATTTATTTGTATTGTATGTGCCGCGACCAGTCGCCATTTTATCATCATATCATAATTGATGTTGCTTTTAGAATTAATTAAATATATTTTATACCTACGGCGTTGATAAGAATATATTTTATATAAAGAGAATATGTCTGGTGTTATTTTGTGAGCCACAAATCGCAATTATTTGAGACCTGTAGATAAAGGGTCCCACACACGGAGCGATATGACGATCTATCGTTCCGGCCGATCTGAATGTGAAACAGTGTATAAATAAAGTATAGTTTGAATCACCGTGTATCTATAGTATTGATCGATCTGAAACTATGGATTTGTACATATGAAGACGTGTATGGAGTCATTAACAAGTAACGTTTAATATAATTTTATATTGCAATGTCTTCGGTGCCTTTATTCGTCTGCGCTTAGTTGTAAACCACTTGCGGATCCCCTGCATTGCAGCAGAATTAACGTCATAAAAATTACACACTCATGTGCTTTTTTATAGATTACGAGTAATTTTTGTGACTGGGTAGCGAGGTGTAGAATACACGTGGAACCGTCTTATTCTCATAATAATTATCTTGTCACGTCAAATGTTATAAATCACAATGTAAAATTAATTTTATATTCTTATCTTAATTGACATCCCATTATTTGTAATAAACATTTTGATTGTAAGTTATGTTTTTATTGCACTGGCCTTCGTAAGTATGACTTTGTAATCTTGGTGTTATAAGTTATAGATAGATCTATATGAGTACCAAACACGGTCAGATAGAGGCTGATCATGATAATAATAATGAACCATTATATTGTGTATTTCACTAAAGCTTTTCAGCAAAAATATTCCACGGGAAAACGGCAAACAAGTGATCATTTTTTCTAATTTTCAGATCCATTTTGCCTATTTACATCCAATTGCAATGACAACAATTTATTCTTAACGAAATGTTGAGTATTACTAGTATACACAACGTGAGCTGTAAAGTGTCGGTCATTTTCAGGACACTAGGTAATGAACCTATGGAACATATAAACTTCACCGATATTTAGTGCCATTAGTTTCAGGAAATATGGGCACCGTCACGATAAAGGATTTTACGTTTTTTGGTGACGGTGCCCATATTCGCTCCGTGTGCGTCAAATATAAAATATGCAGTCTCTTTGTAATTCACGTTGCATACAGTATAATTTGTGAGAGATTGTGTATTTTAAGGACAAGATGAGTAATTGTATTGTGTAACCAATAAAAATACAAAAGAAACGAAAATATTACTCGTAAATTTTACTATATTTTGTGTGTATCTTTATTTTCTGGAAGGTTACCGTTGTCGCTTAGCGTATTGTTAGGTATAAATTCACATTGAAATTTTTTTATGTTGTGTAAAATTTAAAATTATATATGTGTGTGTCAATGATCACAAGCGCTTCCATGTGTGAGGGAGGTAATTTATTAATTTGTATGTTGTAAATCTTTTTGGCGACTTGTTGACTGTCTATCGTGTCTATCGTTTTGTAAGAGGTAGTGCCATGGTACATTCTAGCCGAATTGTGCCGGCACTACCGATTACCTCTTGCTCACGCGACAGTGGCTGTTGTGCTGTCACGTTTCGTGCGGTTCTCGTGAGATCCATTGGAGGAGTGGAGGAAAGATTGGTAAGACGTCCGCTTCACGAATATGCGGAGATCTATAGACCGCGGTAGTCAAAAAGTGAAAATGTTGCCAATATAAAAAAAGTAATAAAACTGCCTTGTATGTTAGTATTTTTTATCTTAAAATGCATTGTAAACATGTTCTAAGTTTCATAGAATGTATCACAACAGCCTAGTTGATAGGCATAATAAAAATTGACTTTTGCATCAATGATTTAGAAAAATACCTATTTTTATAAATCAATGTTTGGCATATAATCTTTTTACACACAACAAAGTTAAAGCCGTATACAACCAGTAACAAAACTACGAAAAAAGAAAAATATCTGATTTTTACTCACTTTAATTTTACTAGATTAGTAGTTAATACAATTAAGTCTCTGTTATTATATTTTGACATTATTGCAATACATCTACACGCCTATCTAGGCAGAGAGAACGGAGTGCCTCACATCACGATCCTTACATAAGGCAGGCTTACCTCCTCCACATTCATTGCTCTCTTATAAACGGGCCGGTTGCGAGGACTTGACACTACCATCGGACAGTCCCAACCAATCTGATTATGGTATATCAGTTTAGGCTTTCCCCGGAAAAATCTCATTGTTTATCTGCTTTGTTAACCTGAAAGGTTTGCCATTCCTTCTACTTGCTGGAACCAACAAAGCATGCCCTTTCTCATTTTACACCGCTACGTTCTTTCATATGTAAGCTCTCTTGTTCCACTATTGCGAAAACGGTCGGCGAGGGTGACGTCACATTTTTCGCAACGACCTCACCTCTGCTGCGCTTGTACTTTACCGCTTGACTTACGCTCCGTTCTGGTTATTTCTCTTTCAAATGCTTAAACTTTAATTTCCTTCACATTAATTTGTAAGCCCATATTCTCACAATCATCTCTCATAATTGCGATCTGTGTTTGTAGTTCAGGTGGAGAGAAGCCTTACATTACTGCATCATCTGCATGAGGCGGGCAGTACACCACTAAATCACCCATTCGCATTCCCACATTTAAAGACCTGAATCCTTGGAGACCCTTATCCAGACAAAAAATAAACTGGCCAGCTGACACCATACAACCCTCCGTACTGGCGTTACGTCTACATTAAACCAGGGCGACATGTTGCCATCCAACCGCACACATCCAAATATATGGACTGTAAAGTAGGCAACAGACGCCCATCTATCCCATAACTGGATAATTTGTCCCAAAGTTTCTTTCGAACGACTATCAATTTCTTTTTCTATATCCTCATTGATAATCTGCTTTGTTAACCTATTTAATCCACAAGACCGCAGAAAACCTGGACTACAGCCACAGGCTTCTCTACGATGTTGCGGAGTGAGGAAACTTGGTCCGTACATCCCTGACCTAAAACTTTTTTTATTATTACCTATTGATATTATAGAGGTAGATGCATTGTATTAAGAGCGAACCAGATTGGGGAAGACACGACTTGTTGAAAATTCAGTTTACGTAGGCGTTACGGATTCTATCGCGGTTTATTTAATTATTTAACTAGGCCGACGTTTTAGAAGCTTTGCAGCAACCATGGTCACGGGTCCATCCGTAACTAAACCGCGATAGAATCCTTAAAGTAGTTTTATTGTAATGACCAACACTCGCTTAAACTTAAGACATTTACGTAGACTTTCAGCAATACAACTGTCTTAAAAATTATTTAGAAAATGCATTAGAATTAGCTTTATATAATTTGTCTTAACATCCAGACTGCAAGTATCCTGTGTCCAAAGTACACAAAGCTCACCCTCCTTTCGAAATTGATATTTTGGACCTAACCATTCACCCACACGTCAAACTTCCACAGAAAAGATAAAATTTCTGAAAATGTAATTTTGACAGTTTATACTATAAATATTTCAGTGATTTGAATTGACAAGCGATTCTAAGATAGCTCAACAGAGGGGTTGATTGATAACTTTCACACCTGTATATGTGAGGCTATTAATAAATATACACACATAACAAGGTTACATATTAGTTCAATTAGTTTCTATCATAGTAGTATTTTTCTCAATGGTACTGTCAAATAACTACTTACACACCTTGAAATTTTGAAATTAAAAAAGGCTATGACGGGACATCACCACTACTTTGGCACAACTATGTTATGCACTTGACAAGCCCGATTTCTTTGATATTCAATACCTTTTTTCCATGTATTATGAAGTTTTCTTAATACATGGAAAGACTATAGAGCAATAGGCAAAGTATTATAATTCTATAACCCTGATATTATTAAAGGCGTAAACATTTAATGATATCAGTGTTATAGCCTAGAGTAATAGAGAAAATATTAAAATGCTATAACCCTGATATTATTGAAGGTTTACCAAATGAACTTCCGGGATTCCTTAAAATCGTTCGACGATCGATACTTTTGTGACTACATATTATCTAACATGGAGCAGAGTGGTCAGATCGATGTCATTTACACCGACTTCGAGAAAGTAATTGTTCGTGTAAATCATATGATGCTTACAAATAAACTTCAAAGATTAGGAATACACGGAGATTTGTCAAGATAGGTAAAATCTTATCTGACAAATAGGTCTCAAGCTGTAGTTATAGGCGGCTGTAAGTCTAACTTTGTAAACATACCCACAAGCGTTCCTCAACGGTCCCATTTGGGCCAAATTTTCTATAGTTCGTTCCAATACGATATAAAACATGTTTCAAACACGCCAATCACGTTATGTATGCGGCGATAAACAAGTATACTTAAAAATAAATGACTTAGATGACTATAACTTACTGCTGTCGGAACTAGATACTATTTACACCTTCTATAAGCTAAGGAATATAAGCGTCAACATTATAAAATACCAATGTATAACATTTTCACGCAAATAATATCCCATACATTTTACATACACATTAAATAATAATACTATGGCAAAAGTTAGCATTGTTCGAGGCCAAGGTGTATATTTGAATGATAAAATGATGTTGTCTAGTCACATTCTTACGATCACACAAAAAGCTTTTAGAAATTTAGTATTTGTAATTCGGATATGTATTATAAATCCAAAAAAAAAAAAAGTTTTAAAACACATGCTGTACGGAAATTGACAACCTTTTACGCCATATATGAATAGTTGCCTTCAAAGTCGAGTCTTATCCCTTGAGGAACGTCACAATGTTCCGGATATTTGTTTTTGTATGACGTTGTTAATGAACAAGTAGTAAGCGCAATATTAAACGTCGCACACGTTCTACTCCTTTCTTAGATGCCCCCAGAGTACCAGAAATTACTCTGCTAATTCGGTACTATCTAGATTACCACGTACTTACGACTATTAATTTGAGGATATAGACTTGTTTGGATACTCTAAAGCAAAATTTAAAAGCAATCACATGAAGCGGTCCGGAAGTCCAAATATATATATATATATAATACGGCCTTAAAATAAGGAAAGACAAGTGTGTATTCTTTGCAAATTCCGTTTGGTACTTTGGGCATGTAATCAGTAAAGAGGGAGTATATACTTCCGGGGACAGGGTTCCCCATCAACAATGTGCCATGTGCCGGTACCGTCCAACACGACCGAGTTGCGCGCGTTTCTAGGTATGGTGATGTTCTACGGTACATGTTAGTAATGTCAGCAAAATGTTAATAATGTCACTATTTTAGCACTGTTATATAGATTACTAAAGAAAGGCGTTACACTTGAATTTGACCAGAGCTGTGTTAATGCGTTTAATAAAATGAAACACATTTTAATGAGTAGTCAAGTATTAGTGCACTACACGCCAGAGTTGCCCTTAGTGGTGACGACAGACGCGAGCGACGTCGGCGTCGATGCGCTCGTGTCGCACGTCGCCGACGGGGGCGAAAGGCCCATCGCGCACGCGTCGCGGGCGCTTACAGATACCGAAAAGCAATATGCACAAATTGACAGAGAGGCGCTATCACAGGTGCAAATTTACACTTAGAACGGATCATTAGGCTTTAACGCATATATTCGGTAGTAAAAGCGGTATTCCAGTAATGACGGCGTCTAGGTTACAAAGGTAGGCTGTATTACTGGTCGGCTACAAATATGACATCGAGTACGCGTCCTGAAAGAAAAAAAGTGCCGATGCCTTGTCACGGCTTCCTTCGGAATCTGCTCGTACTTTAACAAAAAAAGGCAAGTACGGTCATTGCGTCGAAGACTTTCTGCCCATTAGGAGCGAGGATGTGAAAAAGGTTTACATTTTATATTCAATCAGGATGGCCGCCGGAGTGGCCGGGTGAGCAGTTGAAGCCATATTTTGCCAGACGAAATGAACTGTATGTAGATTGCGGGTGTTTTATGTGGGGCTATCGAATGGTAGTACCAAATGTATCGTGGGATAAAATTTTTAAGCAGCTGCACAACAGTCATTTAGGAATGTATCTGTATAGTGGCATAGTGGCAAGTATAGTGGCGTGAAACTGCTCCCGTAGATATTCTGTGGCAAAGGATAACGGTCAGGTAGTACCAAGGCACGTGGATCAGGTGCGCCGAAGATTACAGTTATCGGATGTTGCCGTACCGGATGAGGTAAATGTACTGAGGCTCGATAATAACTTAAATGCAAAAGAGAAGATGTTACAAAGAGATCTCGCCACTCAGCAGGCCGCAAATTCACCGCTACCACTGTTAACTAAATCGCCTAATAGTCCAACAGTATTAACAACAATAGACCCGGAGTGTTTGCAAACCTATTGCCCGGTTTGAAATAGATTAATATTTTTTTTATAAATGTTTGTTGTAGGAATTGAGGATTAGGGTGGAGGTGTAATGTATGTTGTTAATAAAATAGTAATAAGTGAGGGTAGATAAATAATTATGTCTATGCGAGTAACGTCCGTTGTAAAACCAGTCTCCAGATATACAAATGACTTAAAGACGTGTTTAATTATTCTCCCCAATTCTATAGTTTCCTTATAAACAAAAAAAGATGGAAATTTCTACTTGTTGCGTGCAACACTGACACTTCTATATTCTGTGGTCTGTCGAGTTGACTGTTCGTTGTCGAGTGTTGTCGATTTCACCTTCTCACGTCGGTTTAATGTTAATACTTGATCATTATTCATTTCTTACTTTCTTTAGTTCACATTGTCTTTGGTATTCGGTATTTTTACTAGAATTGTAATCAGATGCAGCAGTATTTTCGATAATATTGTAACAGGTAATTTACTCTAGTTTATTCATATGCGTATTGTGTTACATCAATATTTTGGTCAGTATAAAGCCACTGCGGGCCTATATAGTTAAGTACTAGTTCTTTGTCTAGACTATTTTAATAATATTAATATATAAGCAAATTTTATTTCAATATTTAGATAAAAAGCTGTTTTGCACAAAGCACTCACAGCAATTAAGTAATACAAACCCGACCTATTTACTTAAATTTTCTTTCGTTATTTAGAGAAACAAAATTAGGACAAAGATAAAATAGCAGATTATTATGATATACAGTGGTTTAGTGCATTCTTGGGCCTCGGAAACATTTACAACAAATTTGTATCTTCTATATTATATTTGGGGTGAATACAAAAAAAAACTGAATATGTAGATAAAATCAAGTA
>JAFELO010001546.1:494178-509617 GCA_017140195.1 Eumaeus atala
TTTTATATGAGAGTAATATTATCTATATACCATTAGCAGTACTTGGGTCTCTTATTGTTGGAAACATATGTTATTAAATACATAGGCATTTTAAGTCTTCTCTTTGTCTCCCTGTACTGATGATTACGACCACATGTTATTTTTCTCTATTGTGTGCAGTTATGAGAGAGATCTAGAGTTATTTATTGTGTCAGTCTATCTTGTGGGTGATCTGATGGAATCATGTCTGCTATCCATGACTGAGGACTATATGTTAATATGTTATGTAAATTCAACAAATTGATGTCTTAAGTTTATGCGAAAGGTTCTTTCGGGGCCAAATATTTTTGTTGCAAAAGGTTCTTTCGAAGAGACATAGGGTATGTTCATAGAGTATTTCGTATGGAGGACAGCTTTATAGTGATGTTAAATTCATTTAATAAGGGCTTGTGTTTGGCAAAGCAGTCAAGTATGTGTAATAAGTAGTATACTCCAACACCACATGTCAAAAGCATGTATCTATGTTACTAAAATGTTTCCAAATAGTTTAGTTTTCGACACAGTATATAAGTATAGGATAAACCAGAGTAGCAATCAAATCTTTTTTTTTTACAAGTACTGCTGTCCTTCCAGATGTTATTCAGTTGCATCATGGCATATTATGCCATAGCATAGTCATGTATTTAATTTTAGTTGTAGGTACAGTTTCCATTTCTGATTATCAGATAACTAAGATAAACCATATACACAGACACTTTTCTATGTCCCTTAAGTGTGTAGAAGTTGGAAGTGATTTTGCACTGGCCAGCACAATTATTTTGGTTCTGCCGAGGTCTTATATTAGACCTAATCTGGAGCTGACAACTTCAAGATTCTGAAACTGAGTTTACTTCTTTATGTGACTATGGTTAATGGTTGTCCTTTGCCTTCCCAATGGTCTAGTAACATGTTCCACCACAGTTGTGACGTCCCATGTCAAATCAAAGCGTTATTGGGATCTTTCAGTTTTTAATTATAGTCTGTAGTCAGGAAATTGGTGGTGTTACACCCCGCACATTGAAGCTGCTTAAGCTGTCAGGCCTGATGTTTTGAAGTTCCAGTTTTAAGTCAGCTATAAGTAGTTAATTATGACTACTGCAGTCAGCATTAGAAAGTGTCTTCAACTTAATGTTTATAATTTTAAAAATTTATTTGATTTCTATGGCCCTATGGAAAAATTTATATATACAATCTTTAGGATGGTTTTATTATTTCAAGTTCCTAGACTAAACTACTAAAACGGGCTAAGCTCAATATATTTTGGTCTTATATTGAGAACTTTGTGTAATACAACATTTATTTTTTATAATAACTGTCCACCTGTCTCAATGCTTGTCATATTAGCCTAATTGATTGTAATAGATAAAAAGTATGAAGATATATTGCAGGGTTACATCTATATGTATGCCAGAATAAATAAAAACATAAATCTATTTATTCACAAAATAAAATTTTGGCTGGCCTAAAATGATGCTGATGCATGATCAAGTACCTATATGGTTAACATTTTTTCCATTGTTACAGGAAAGTGCAATAATGATTGGCATATTCCTATCGCTGCTGGCCTGGCTAGGCCTTAGTCCAATACCATTGTTTGCAAGTCTAATAGGTACTACGGAACCGGCGCTAAATCTTCTGATATCTATTTTACTGGGCTTTCCTCTTGGTATTATATATAACTCCCATGTAAGAAAATACAAGGAATACAGAAACCTGTATTTCATACTGACTGGGTTAGACATTGCCTTCTTCAATTTTGGTTTGTCATTATATCACAATTCCATCCCGGCCATCCTCATTTACTTTACAACAAAAATATTTGGCCCTGGAAAGATGAATGCAATCATTACATTTATATTCAACATGACCTATCTGGTGATAGGCTATGCCATGACGGAGTCTGAAGATTATGATATCACATGGACAATGCCACACTGTGTATTGACCCTTAAACTGATTGCACTCTCATTTGACTTGTGGGACGGTCAAAAGATGCTTAAGGGTGAAGTTCTCTCGGATAACAGTAAAAGGACAGCCCTGGAATCTTCCCCTACGTTGGAAGAACTATTTGGATTCGTGTATTTCCCAGCGTGCTTTCTTGTGGGGCCTATATTTTCGTTCAGACGCTACAAGGATTACATTTCTGATGTGTTCCCATTGGACAAAGAGAGTAAGTCATTAGAATCACAAGCAATGAAGAAACTCATCCAAGGCATTTTGTATCTAGTTGCGTTTCAAGTTGGAGGTAAGTAACTATTAAGTTATTTTAATTTTAAGTAATTTTAGTAGCACAAATAAAAGTAATTTAAGTAACTGTTGATATATTTCGATTTTGTAGAAATATCCGGAGAGAGTGGAAATACTGTAGTACCTGAAATCATGCCTACCACACAAAAAAAATGCATAAATATCAGTCCAGCCCTGTGAAGTCAGTTATTATTACAAAATATAAATAATAATGTCCCACTGGAGGATAAGAGGGCATCGCATCTGCATGGGAATAATGGGATGTCTATGGGGGTAGGCAGTCCTCATAGGGCTCCGATTGTTTTCCCCTATACTATAAAATATCTGTTAGAAAACAAATTGTTTGAAATAAAAGGACTAGACATATGTTCGATAAGAATTTTTGACTACCCACTGATGCAAAAGATTAAAATTTGCTCACAAAGCAGAGGCCGTCGTTTGTCATACATTTGGCATCCTCTTTGTGCATTACCCTCCATTGGATATATTATTTACATTTGCTTTATTTCAATAATATTGTAAGTCGCAAATATGCTAAGTTTATACATGTAAATATGTAGCCAATATCATTTATGCCGACACTTCGATAATAAATCTTAAAATTTACCAACTGTAAAACACACCCTATGATTCGCTTGTCCTCTGCCAAATATAGTTCACTTTCAATTAACCCCAATATCCGAATTCCTCTTCTTCCTGACCGTACACTTTGACGGAGTGGTCGTGACCATGAATTTTCTGATTTCTCGTTAACACAACAGCTGAATATCATAGTGTAAATAACATAAAGAAAAAAATAAAGTTATATCTATTGGAGCTGAATTGATGATGGAACCGGAGGCATGCTAAAATGACACAACCACATTGTGATTGATCTAGTTTGGCATGTTTAGGCGTAGATTTCTTTCTTTTTAGAGTACTGTACACAAAAATGTGGAAACGGAATTTTCACTTTCACCCAGACTTCTGAAAAAAATCATATATAATCTTACACGTATATATTATTTGCATATTTTTTATGGGATCCCACAAAAACTAGAACCTATAGGGTGCTTGCGGTTGATTTAGAGTGATAAAATTTGGTAAGAGGTATGAGCTTACAGTACAAATACATATAGGATACATGTACGAAAATTGCTAAATTATAAATATGTCACCGAAAAACTTGCAGATTTTAGTATAAGACGTAAATTTCAAATTTGTCGTTTCATACGTTCCCGAGAAAATGTCTTGACTGACTTACATTCGAGGAGACGGACGTACCTTTAAAAGGATACAATGCTCAATGCGTCCCGTTAGTATAGAACCCTCGGTGTGCTAGTCCGACTCGCACTTTGCCGGTTTTTTGACAATTCACTTGTTGCATGTATTCAGTCTGTACTGTGTTAGAACAAGCCAATTCAAAAGTACTATTATTTAAATGACCACATTTAGTATGTCGAAATAAATTATGTTAATTATGCTTGGTGCTTGTTGCTTAACAATTTAAGTTTAAATTTAATACACAATAAGTCCATATAAATAGAACAGTGTATAAAGTGGTTAAATAAGTGACACAGTCATCATCATCATTATCATCAGCCGGACAACATTCACTGCTGGACATGGACCTCCCCCATAGAGCGTCATAGGTCATAGAATTTTAGCAGCTTTCTTATGGAGCGCATGTCAAAACAATATCTCCAATGGCCAAACCCAATAGCCCGATAGCCATAATTAGGTAGAACATTGAAGAGGATCGTAAGTCTACCAGGAACCACTTTACTTTATCGTGTTTTTTTTTTCAGTATCTGTCTTCAATGTTAAATACATGCTCTCCGACGATTTCTGGGAAACGTCGATCATATACAGGCACTTCTATAGTGGGTTGTGGGCCCACTTCGCCTTATACAAGTATATATCTTGCTGGCTGCTTACTGAAGGTACGTGTAAATATTATCAAGCTGTAAAGACGATTTCTTTTAGTGAGAGCTTTTTTTTACGCGCGTTAAAAAGGCGTTTTTCATACCATCACGGGCCAATCATCTGTTGTCACGATGGAACAGATCTATGGGCGCGCACGATATCCATTTTTTTTTCGGACCTGAACTTATGCTATGGAAGAGAAGAAAAGACCAAAGCCGCTTAGACGAGACTAGGTTTGGGATTAAAATGAGTCGGACACATCCACTCTCCGGCAGATGCATCCCGATATAAGTGATTATCATAGCAAATCAAACTATTACTGTCGTGGTGTGTGTCGCGTTTCAACGTTTTTTCAACACGCGGTAAAAAAGCTCTCGTGCGAATGGGACCTGAATCTCTGCGCTCTCTCTCGCTTTTGAATCATATTCGTTCTTAAGGAGTAGTACTATAATCGCGTACCGGAACTGGCTCACGTGATTTTTTTATAAGTTAAGTGGACTAAGAAAAAGAAGAAAAATTATCTTGCCAGATAATAATTTAGGTACACCTTTGTAACGTATACAAATAACGTGTAATTTTTAAAATTTTAATTAGCTAAATAAATTATCAAACTATCTGTTATGTAGTAGTTGTAGTAAATTTACAATATATTTCTAGCCTCATGCATCCGATTTGGTCTCTCTTATACCGGGACAACCGACGGCGTCTCCAACTGGGATGGCTGCAACAACATTAAACTGATGCGGTTCGAGAGTGCCACGAAGTTCCAACACTACATCGACAGCTTCAACTGTAATACCAACCATTTCGCCGCCGAGTACATTTACAAACGCCTCAAGTTTCTCGGCAACAGACACCTTAGCCAACTCTTCACGCTAATGTTCCTAGCGCTCTGGCACGGCATACGTTCGGGTTACTACATGACGTTCTTCAACGAATTCCTTATCATTTATATGGAGAAGGAATTTGAAGCTATCATTAGTAAGACAGAGCTGTACCAAAAGGCATGGTCGTCTAATGCCAAATCCATACTATACACTCTCCTCAAAGCGTACACGATTGTATTCATGGGATGGAGTCTTATTCCGTTCGATTTGAAGTTATTCGGGAAGTGGTGGAGGATATACCAGAGCCTATACTTCTCTGGATTCCTAATCTTCTTGCCTTGGGCTTTCGTCTATAAGCCGCTATTCAAGAGTGCCGTGAGGCTTTTGCCCGCTGCGAAAGAGTTAAAGGCGAACTAAGCTGGGACGACAACTCGCTTGCAACATCCCCACATCATCAGCCAAGTAACGATAAGGTATCAATAAAATTTATAAAATCTATCTTTCCTCCTGTAACGGTTAGAAAATCGTCTAAAATGTGTGTAACATTGACTACATACATATATTTTACAGTATTTTGCTGTTATAATATTGTAATATTATATATAATAATACTGTTAATGCTACAGTTCGCATCGTAATTTATACCTAAATTTCCCAAAAGGGACGTACAATTGTCAAACTGATAGAATATTTTCCGCTTTATAAGATAACAAAATCCCCGAAACGTGCTTAATATTGACATAAAATATCATTAATACTATATTTCCCCCGAAACGGGCATTGAAAGTAAGTTACGAAATGCCAGCCCCCTTTATCCTTGTCTCAGTAAAAACCAGAGTTCTCACTACTCAGCAGAACTCTGCATGGAGTTCGTAGTTTCCTTTGTATTTCAGTAGAACGGAGAGTAGAAGGGTAAATTATAGTTACAAGTAGATTGGCCAAAGCCTCATTGATGAATTAATTTAATATCAGTACCGATTGACAGTTAGTGTTCTAAAATATTCGGCCTAAGTCTTCCGGCTTAATGGATTTTAAGCGTTACTAAAACAATATATTTTATGATATTATATTTTAGTCAATACCAAATTATATACTCGCTCGAGAGAGTAGAGGCAGTAGGATGTTGCTTAGTAGTTTTGGGTCACTGGATTCTAACTTTTTTAAAAATTATTTAAATGTTGTATAGAAGTAAATTTTATGTAAAAGATATAATAAAAAAGAAGATATTTTTCTTATTGTGGAATTATGTAATGTGAAGGGAGCAGGATTGTACAAATAAATGTCGTACAGAATGTTATTTATGTATACAGTAAGGGGCTGTGCATATTTGTAGTGAGGTTAAGGTATTTGTAATTCTTTGTAGGTTGGGAATCCTCTGATTATTCGTGGAGCAGGTAGGAGGTACGTGGAATGGAACGTCACCTTTGTCACATTTTATGTGTATAGTCGAAAAAAATGTTTAATAGTATGAATTACATAGTGTGTAGTTTGTAGATAGTCCACAGTGGCGAGAGAGAGGCTTTTAGTCACATTAAACAAGCTTTTTATTAACTTGTCTTACTTTGTTTGGGTTAAATATTGCAAAATAATTAAAAAATAATTTCAACACAAGCAATATTACTGAAAATAAGCGTAAAATCAATTGTCACCTTTGTCACATTTTATGTGTATAGTCGAAAAAAATGTTTAATAGTATGAATTACATAGTGTGTAGTTTGTAGATAGTCCACAGTGGCGAGAGAGAGGCTTTTAGTCACATTAAACAAGCTTTTTATTAATTTGTCTTACTTTGTTTGGGTTAAATATTGCAAAATAATTAAAAAATAATTTCAACACAAGCAATATTACTGAAAATAAGCGTAAAATCAATTGTAATTTTTTTTCGAGTTTGTGACTATTTTTTTTAAATGACCGTCACTATTAGATGGTATATTTGTATTAGTGGACGGATAAGCATAATATTATAAAATGATTTTAATAGAAGCTTGTTTAAAAAAATGATCACCTTCAATTTATATAAATATAAAAATTAAACCTTAGTGTTGTTATAAGTGTTACTTATTTTGGTAGATACGTCTAGAAACAGAGAATAGATATTACTAGTAGCATTATTACGAAGTGGCGGGTTCCTGCTACTAGTAATATCTAGTAGTAACTGGGTCATATTTCTTTCTCTTGTCCACTAATTAACTTATCTGCTACCGTTTTATGTATTTTAATTCCAACACTCAACATTTCCGAATGTGAGAAATAAATATCTTTAACGTGTGGACTGTAATAGATTCTCCTTTTATCGACTCGTGGATATTTCTGAGTACAGCTCAAAGTACCCTGCCACCATAATTTTAAGGGACACAGTTTCCTCGTAGGTACGCCAATGTTAGCGTAGTAGGTTTACAAAAGCGAGCACCTTAGTCGGCTCAATAGAATACTTATGGTATTTTTACTATATTTAGAATTATTAATTGCCGTAAAAATTGCCGACCTAAAATTAAGCTTGTTCGTCCGTCATTAAAAAGTCTGGCACACGCCTTAATCATCCGTAGAGCCATTATACATATAACGTAGTTTTTAAATGTCAAACTTTAAAGAGTAGGAAGAATGTATCGATTTTATCTACACTTTCTGCAGCTAACTTCACTGTAACGTATATTCAAAACAATAGTAAACGATCTCTTGCTCGTACGCTGTTGTCTGCCCTCAATTCAATTTACTTATCTAATAATACATGAGGCGGTTTCTTCTCCGACACTTACTTGCATACCACATGATTCTATTTTTAACGGTGTCATTCGAGCGTGTATCTTTTTTTAATTATCTCACCTTCCTACCGATCAACTTTATTAGTCTTTATTTATGTACAATATCGTATGAGCCAGTGGCGTGGTATGGTAAGTTAGGCCTTATTGTGTAAGATGGCGAGGAGCCAATCCGCCTTATTTTTTGACATCTAAAATATTTTATACTTTTTTTGACAATTTGTGCCTCGAACAGCGGATTCATGAAAATTACAAAAACCCCCTCTAAGACTGTTTTACACGACACCACAAATACACCGTCACCGCCACGGCATCGTACGTAAGGTTCCATATAAATCCTAGGATGAATGGACATGAAGACAGTCTAACATTTCATGTTGAAAGAAGATTATATCGATGCCTATAAATTTGTCCCCGTAAGCCGTTAACAATTTTGTCTTAAGGTCCGGTTATTTTAAGCCATTCAATAATGACTATTATTTAAAGTCGTACTCTTCCTAGACCGATCTCAAAAATTTAAGCTATTCATTTTTTTTTCTTTGCTTTACCCAATAACTTTGCGTTATAATTTCCTATAATGCTAATTTTATAGTAATCGTGTATATTTCAACAACTGAAGTGTGACTTGAAAGTCAAGATATGTATAGTGTCTGCCAAGTGTACCGACGCCGGCCGTAAGTAAGTCCCCCGGGCATGTCTATTTTGTGTATGCCACGCTGAAGTCGTATCCGAAGAAAAATAAGGGAGCACAATTGTGGCCAGTATTTTTTATGTATAATCATAGAATCTTTCTATAGACATACAAGATTGTACAATTTATTGAATTATAGACTCCAGCCTGCTTACTTAACACATGTAAATTGAATTTATATTTTCTCACCACCTATAGACATACATTTTCTTGCCAGTTCCCAAATGGCTTAAGCAGAGAGAATATAACATGATGCTATATAATAATATAATACACTATTGCATAATTTTGTATAGGACCGATTTGGCCTACTTTACTCGCCTGTTGTCAATTGCATTTTTTATCTTTACAGTAAAAGTACACATAGTTAGCTTAATATAGCGTATTTCAAGGAAACTTTATCTAACGATTGTTTACTATCTAAGCAAGTAATAATTCGTCCTCAATATAAAGGGTTTGTTATTTGTTATACTTGCATTGGGGAGTCTTGATTTATGTTACAAAATACCGTCTACAACTGTGTTAATAATGTCAAGTAGTTGCGGATTTAGGATTTTTTTAGGAGGGAGGAGGTAGGGACTTAGCCTGGTAAAGGTTACTTATGCCCTTATGTTATTGAGGGAGGTACGATCCCTTTAGCCCTCTGGAACTGCAACTGATGTTAATTCATGTTATTCTTATCATCATGGCTATAATAAATTGGTGCAATTGCGTCGGGGTCTTTACGCACAATGCATTGCCAAGGACAGGCTCAGACTTTTTATTGCTATCAATCATCATATCAATAAATATTGAACGCAATAAAAAAGTCTGATATTTGGTATAGAGACAGCATTAAGCCCTACACTTGAGCTTTCTTGTAAACTCAACACTGGATAGGTTGAATTGTCCCGTTATCCAGGATGTTTTCGAAATGTTAAAAGTCTTATATCTTCTGCGAAGCTGGACGCCTTGTGTTCCTACATAATTGTACGTAGGCTATTAATGTGTGCTTACGGTGGTAGTCCAATAGTCAAAAAGTCCAATCTCAATATCCAAAATTTGTTCAAATTACTTTGACGGGCGCCCAATCCACTCATTAATATATGTGATCATGATATCATATAATTGTGATCCCTAAGACGTAGGTGGAACAAGCCTCTGGAAAAGTCTTGGACCAAATTTCGGTGTTGCTCATAAATTGGATGAAGTCATCAAATATACTCGATCAAATGAGGTTTGGAGAAAGATACTTGATAAGTAGAGTGTTCTTTGGAATCAGTTCTATTTGGAATTTATAAATATTTACTCAGATGCACCAACATAAAATAAAGTTATGAAAGAATAAAATTATTGCCTATTTAACTATATTATTATAAGTATTTTTTAACTTTTTTTTTTTAAATATTTCTAGGTTTTAAGTCTTTTTTTAAATTTACGGGACCGATTTTAGTAGTACTTGCGCTCTCATATTCTGTGTAAACTTAGGCATATGACATGTACAACCCTGTCTAAACATCTGCGCACCTGAAGTGGATGACATTTGCTAGAGTGAGCTCTATTCGCTCTTATGACACGCGTGAGAGATATAATTGACAGTTATCGTGACGTCAATAACAGAAATTATTTTTTTTATTATCGAATCAGCTATTTTTTACATTTTCAGATTTAGAAACAAACCGATTGTGTTACGGATCGCATTTGATAGCCAATCCCTTTTGACGATTTTAGCACATATATTTTTATTACATTTACATAATTTATTGTAATTAATATCCATAATAAAAACCTTTATAATTTTATCATTTATTTTTGTACTTAATGTTTTTTCGCCAATTTACTTTTATTAGTTGGAAAACAGTATGCGTGAATCGGAAAATGAAACGACGTCTATCGTCGCAAGGCGTTAAGTATTCCAGTGAGGTGCGCCGATATTTTCTCAGAGTTGTGATCCTCCTAACTCCAAAATGTCAAAATAGGCTGTACAGGGGTTCCTACATACAGCCGCGACGTCCTGAAGCCCTGCGGGTAGTAGTCAAGAACTTCTTCTATAAAAAGTAACATAGGAATCGCGCAGGTAGCAATTGAAAGTACCTGTGTCACGATCACCAAGCTCATATAGCATTATTCTTTTCATTACTTAGGTACATATTCTTAAATCAAAATTCGTATTAATTCTTTGTATTTTGTGTGTAATTTCTGTGTCTTATATAGATTACCTGTCTACCTACTGGTATCTATTTCTAGAAGAGATCATCGTGAGTTAAAACATTTGGGAACCTCTAATTCCATGGCTAATGTACTTACTTACATAGCAATGAAGCTGTAACTATGTCGATACTGTGTTAGTGCTGCAGAAATAATAAATTATTGTAATATATGTGCATGGTTTTTATTTAAAAAAATAGCCCGTAATCTCCTTTTTGCTCCACGGACGCGGAACGTCTTTAAGTTCTGGTCCATAGCATAGTGTAACAAACGAACAATTAGAGCATTTTAAATGCAGATTGACGCCCATGAATATCGGCAATGCATTGCCGAGGTTATGCGTGGTTTGTCCCTTATATACTCTGCGAA
Organism: Eumaeus atala; assembly: GCA_017140195.1. Lineage (NCBI taxonomy): Eukaryota > Metazoa > Arthropoda > Insecta > Lepidoptera > Lycaenidae > Eumaeus > Eumaeus atala. The sequence continues at coordinate 505,182 of JAFELO010001546.1, forward strand.
GTTGTACGCCTTGTGTCCGAATATATCTCGTATATCTCCCGGATTTACGTTAAGGCTAGATCGCACCAGACGAGTATTTCAGTCGATTTCCGAGTAATTTAGTGTTCATCTGTCTCATACTCCTGCAAATATCCCATCCGGGTAATCACATTGCCCTTTGAATCTAAGCAGACCTTTAATATAATTTTTTTTTGGTGAAAATCTTCGGCCACCTAACCACTTCTTGAGATTCGGGAATGATAGGGGGGGGGGGGGGATGCGGTAACAATTCGAACCGCAATTCATGGAGTTTGGCAACTGGAAGCCTTGACGAGTGCACAGGTGCATTGTCGTGGTGGAATAAAACTTTATTTTTAGCTAAATGATGCTGTTTTTTTCGGATTCCTTCACAAAGTTTTTGCAGCAGGCTTGCATAATACTCTCCATTTATTGTTTTTCCTCTTTGCAAATAATCCACTAAAATAAGCCCTCGAGCATCCCAAAAAACAGTCGCCATCACTTTACCGGCCGACAAAACCGTTTTGCAGGACTTAATGCAGGATCAGTATTACCTAAAACACTGTCCAGCTTGACTTTAATCTGGGTTGCTGTTTTTCAATTTTAAAACATAAAACTTTATTACCGCACGAATTTCGTTTCTTTCCATTGCTGAGAAAATTTACGGCAGAGAAAGTTCTAGGTACCCTCACGCAAATTGTATCACTTCGAATAAATTCAAATTTGGCGTTCTGTTTTCGAAAAGATGATAGAATATAATGTAATAAAGTTTGTTTGCCTATCTTTTTTTAAGTTCGTCGTTTCGGCCACTAGCGATCAGCCTGATAACATGGATAGAGAAGGGAAGCCAGCCTATAACGCGGTCGTCCGAGTCGAATGTTCAAGCCGCATGCGAGATTCGATAGACTAATGTAGTATAGTGGTTCACGTCTTCCTTCTCTCTTAATCAAAACTGCCACTCAACGCGATATAGCTGCGTGTGCATCCCTTCTCTATATTATCCCTACGCCTGCGCCACTCAACTATTTAGAGAGCGTGCTTAAGCGATATATAACAAAAAAGTCCAAATATCCCAACTAACAATAAAATAACTTATCATTTTACTTGTAATAATTGTTTTGTCCAGTAATGCACTAAATTATCGAAAATATTGTCCATCTTTGTGATGGACGTTATTTTTATGCCATCATACCTCACTAAAATTTACTATTTCGTTTTATTTCTACTTTTACAGCAACGGTGTAATATATTGAATAATAAAAAGATCCGTTCACAGTCGTTTCATTTATAGGAGAACTATCTGTCCGTCCCGGCTTCGCACGGATATTTCACTAAATATGGCAAAAGGTCGTTGATTTACCAAAACACAACAATTACAAATTTTTTATTTCGTCCCCGTAAGCATTACACGTTATCATGACAACAAACTCAATTTATGTCGGAAGAATGTCTTTTGGGACATCTAGTTATCAATAGTTTCTGCAGTTACATAATGATTTAATTTGATTTTTATTTCCCGCCTTTGGTTACATTGTTGAAGTTTTTATAATCATATGTCATGTTTTAGAGACCTATGTTCAGAGATAATGTAGGATTCTAATAGACACATACATTTTCAAATCGGTCCTGTAATTTAGGAGCCTATTCAGTGCAAACAAACAATCAAATGTTTCCTCTTTATAATATACAACCTACAGATAATAATACGACTAATGTAGATGAGGATTATATTAATAAAATCATTTGCAGTTCTAGTCGACATTCACGCAGCTATGCCTTACTTTAAGCTAAAACAATTATCAACAAAATGTAATATTATGGGTCTATGGCTAACATAAATTAACAATCACGAGCGATCCGCAAAATTCTTCGTTAAGCTTGTCGATTCTATCCTGAGCAGGCTCAAATAGTTCAATGGACTGTGACAACTGCACACACACACACACACAGTACACTGGATTTGACAAACTGTGTGAAATTTGCCTAAAATTTTATCTATTACTAAAATTTTTTTGTTTATGTTTTCTGTGTTCGTGTTTTGTATATTCGTAGAGCCTACTGTTATCTTATATAACCGTAATTGTTGTGTCTAGATTATATATAATATTGTATACGTGTATATTAAAATTTTATAAAAAAAAAGAAGAAAAAAAAAGGTTTAAAGAATATCTTGAATATAAGAAAACAAAGGAATAAAATCAATTATAAAGGAAAAAGAAATAAAAAATATATTTCTTAACTGTATTTCTCTGTCTATCGTTATTATGTACATTGTCCTTAATTGTACTTATTGTATTATTTTTAGTTTTATTGTTTATTTTATTTATAATTGTCGTAATTATAAGTTCATCATCAAATTTCGGTAGGCTGGACCTGTGAAATGTTGTATTACACCGCAAAACCCGCTAGGTCGATCTGCCAAAGATCAGCATTCATTTAACACAAACTCATCTCAAAAAATACCGATAAACCTCATACAAAGAAGAATCTGCCAACTCATTTAGAATAAAAAAAGAAACATAAAATTACAGCCAACATTGCATCACTACTCTGTTAATTTTACCCCTATACCATTTAAAGATGCGCGACATTGAAATTGTTAGAACTGTTGTTATCGATAATCCACTCAATACCTACTTCCCTAGGAGGATTAGATTTTCCTTTTTATGTTTAAACATACTTAATTTATCTTCGATGTTACATATATTGTAGTAAAATTTATTCAAGCTTCTTGGGGATAAAGGGTTATGCCTTTTCCTAAAAGTATGTATTATACATGTGTTTAATACTGTATTCTACGAGATTACATCAAAGAGTTCAAAGACTAAAGAGTGTCAACATAAAGGTATCATGTAAATATTGATTTTTAACAGATGTGTACCTGTTCTTATTTTAGTTAGGATGTTTTGATTTTCCTAGGACTTATAGCAGCAAGAATTGCATTGAAATTGCGAATTACATAAATTTGGACAGTAAAATTATAATTGTGTTCAACTAAACAACCGTTGAAAACCGGAAGCAAGCGCTTTATGTAGACTAAACCGTGGGTGTGCGCTGGTGAATGCGTGATGAAAGTGTTAGGAAAACTGTGATCGGGCAAAACAATCGGAGGTTGTGAGAGATATGTGTTAGTGAGGATAGAAATATAATTAAGTTTCATATATCGATACCATAGAGACAAGATACGCGACACACTTATCTTTTTCTTATAGTTAGTTACGTATAATTAGAGAAGTTTTAAGTCGATCGTGTGGTATAAAACACGCAATTATTTACAATTATTCTTATTAGTTTACTCATATATTCTACACTTATCTTTGTCCTTTCGGCGCACTAAATTATATGCGTTTTTTCATTACAGCTAGATTTTATACAATTGATTGTAGAAATATTTCTCGTTATTTAATGTTGAAAGTAAGTACGTTAGTCGGCTTGGGACGATGAAGTAATCTTCGCTTGCCGAACGAGTCTCGTCGTGGTGGCTCGTGGGGACTGGGCGTGGGAAGGAACACGTGTGGCCAATAGTAGCTCACCTCGCATATTGATCTAGAACCGCCTAAAGCCTCAAACAAACTATAGTCCCTTTTTCATTTCGAGCTATGTTGTATGATACCGTTTATGAGGTAGGCTTTGCGTGCGAATTTGCATGAGTGGAATTTGAAGGTCGTATCGTGATTGCGTTCAATTTAATATTAGACATTGCAAATTAAATTTAGTAGTTTTTGTGTGATACCACACAGCAAACTCACAAACACCAAAATAGGTCGTAAATCGGTAATGTTTCGGTGTCGCCTTTCGTGCGGTTTGTGAGCGTCCCATTGGGCAGGAGGTGGAAAAGAGGGCATCAGCATAGTAATACGTGTATCAGTGTCGGTAGTCATAAAAAGGCACCGTCCTCTCATTAACCCCTCTGTACAATAAATGGAATAGATACAAGCGTTCGTTTCAGCTAGCGTTATCTAGGCAATATAAACACGATTCATCCTTTGCGCTCACCCGTCCGCCCGCCCGCTCCTGGGAACCTGTACATCTGGCTGTAATATGAATCAGTCTGCTGTAGCCTATACTCACACACAAATATTTTCTCTGCACGCCTGTTTCCGTCCACACTTATCATGTAATTATTTTTGCATAAGCGACCCTTACGGTACTTAGCACAGGGCTAGGCCGACGTGGTGTGATAAGTCCACAGATACTATTACAATTATTTGATGTATCATATACAGACTATATAACAAGTCACACATCAAATACAGAACTTTGCTCTGAAACTGTATCTAAGAACAAGTTAATAATATTTTATAAATATTATACAAGTACAAATTGCACCACCTATATGGTCCTTTGATATAAATAAAAAGTAATAATTAAAAGGACAAAAAGAAAAGAAACAAGGTCACCATGTTTCTCAAGTATATTTTTGCCACTATATTGAGCGT
>JAFELO010001546.1:517124-531079 GCA_017140195.1 Eumaeus atala
AATCGGCAGAGTAGTTCATTCGCGTCGATAGTCGTAAAAAAGTTCCGATTGCTCGTCTGTCTAAAAGCTACGCGCGAGGAGTTAGTCATTTGCAACCGCCTAGTATTTGTTAGAAACGTAAAATCAAGTAAAGTAAGATTTAACATAACTTTGCTATATAATGTTATGCACCAAAACATGCGTCAAAGCATTTTCTACTGGACATAGTTGCAACAGCCTGGAAAACTATTCCTGGAACTGTCATTATGATACCATCTGGATAAACTGGATATCTTCAAACTATTTGATACACATGAATTAGCTAATTAGCTGCTAGTGTGGTTAAAAAAATAATAATATATACACACATAATAATATATACTCACATAATAATATATACACACACACAATAATATATACACACACTCACAAAGGTATAACATAGTGTCATTACAAAGCCAACACTAGGAAAAAATACTACACTACATAGGAAGGGTGGAAGGGTTAATAGGCTAACTCATAGCAAATTTCCATCGATTAACATAGATATTTATTAAACATCACAAGTTCACACACCTCCGCCGCGATAATTTTTACCAGCATACTTTGAAAGCGCACCAAGTTCCTCCTCTATCCTAAGCACATGATTGTATTTGCCTATTTTCTCACCGCGAACCGGCGCTCCGCACTTCAGCTGCCCCGCTGACAGACCCACCACGAGGTCCGCTAGGAACAAGTCGTCGGTGTCTCCCCAGCGATCGCACACTATAGTACTAATGCCGTTCGACTTCATCAGCTTAAATGAGTCGACGAGTTCTGTGAGAGTTGCAGACTGATTGATTCTTAGCGCAAGTGTGTGGGCGGCCTTCTTCTCTACCGCCAATCCTACTCTCCTGGGATTCGTTTGCGTCAAATCATTTCCGATAAGCTGAATTTGTGTACGAGCGGTAAACTTTGACCAAGACGCCCAATCATCAAATTCGAAAGGGTCCTCCACTGAGCACACTCCAAACTCCTTGTTGTAATCGACATATTCTTCAGCTAGCTTGTCCCCGGAAATATACTCTTGGGGGTTAGAATTAGGATTTTTGAACATCAAATCGTACGATCCATCCTTGTACAGATCTGTGGCTGATGCGTTAAGGGCGATCTCCACTCTACCTCTATAATCACATTGTTTTATGATATCTGTTATGAAGAGTAGGGCATCTCTATGGCTGTTGATTGGTAACGCGAACCCGCCGGAGTCGCTAACGTAAGTATACTCGATGCCGTATTTGCTTTTAATGGTATTCTTGACAGTAGTGTATATTTCGGTCCCGATACGCATGGCATCAGCAAAATTGTTAGCGCCAGTGGGCATAATTATGTACTCCTGGTAAGGCAAACTGTTGGAGGCTAGGGTTCCGCCCATGAGTATGGTGAAATGTGGCACTGGTAGTATAATGTTAGTGATACCTCCTAAGTCTGCTATGTGCCTGTACAGAGGAACTCCTTTCTTGGCAGCGCCAGCTTTCGCTACGACCAAGGAGATGCACATGATAGCATTTGCGCCCAGTCTGGACCTATTTTCTGTGCCATCAAGAGCAATCATGAAGTGGTCGATTTCCTTTTGCATTGTAACTTCTAAATTTTGCTTTATTAGTTCCGGCGCGATAATATTGTTTATGTTTTTGACGGCGGATAAGACGCCCATTCCTAAGTACTCTGGCTTGTTATCACGTATCTGCACCGCTTCGGCGACCTTCTTGATGTCCGTGGAGGGAACTCCGATGCGGAACAGACCAAGTTCTGTCACCATGTCGACTTCTACTGTCGGGACACCTCTTGTGTCGAAAATTTGTCGTGCAATTAACATTTTGATAGGCATTCTGAAATTTTATGTACTTATATTGTTTTATAAAATTATATTAAGGGACCATATAAATTTTGACGTCTGTAGTGACAATTTATTTTGTCATTTTTCTCATCTACTTTTTATTCGACATAGCCATTGCAGCTCGTTATTGATGGTATACTTGCGGCCAGTATTGTTCTATTATGATGGCAGCGATGTTATCTATTTTTTTTTGTATTAGTTGGACATCAGTGCAAACACATTGAAGTACCCCCGCGATGCACGTGCGTGATAATCCCTATGTAAATCCTGAGTTACGTTTTGATAAGGTGTTTTTATTAATTGAAAAAAGATTATGTGGTACACAAATGGGGTGCTGCGCCCTTGTTCATTCTCAACTTAATACTACTGCTTTTTTAACATAACTTTTTTTTATTGTAACGCTCGTGATGTAGTGCGAATAATTGTTCTACAGTACCTCCTAATTCCAGCTGAAGTGGTCTGGAAGACATTGCTAAACTAATATATGTATGGCCGCCCTTGTGAGCTTTAATATACTGTTTTGCTTCTGTATTTTTAATACGTATATCTAATGTTTACAAAGTATTTTATTAGTTCATTCATTCATTCAAACAGATGGAACTTAGAAGTGAAACTTCAGAATACAGGTAACCTTCGAGGTGCTGCGACATATATACTTTGTTGTGATGCATTTTCGATTTATCCAGTTTTCGAATCAAAACACAAGATTCTTACTACACTGAAGTTGGTTTGATGGTTTGAACGCACAGACCTCAGGAACTACTCATAATGAAATGAAATTGAACGTCAATTGATTTCAAACCCGCATGTGTTCTGCTAAGCATTTATAATGTACTTATAACAAATTGTACTACTCCCTTTATAGAATTAGCGAGCGATCTTGATACTTGTCGTTGCTCTTGGGTGTTGGGGGTGTTAATGGCGCTCTAATGCACTCCGCCTCTCTGTTTACACTGCCATCTCACAATTTGCTCCGGCACAGCTGTCCTCTACCCTCTGCCCTCCGCCCTTGCGAAATGAACAAGTGTAACAACAATCTCTATTCAATTTTAATGTAAATAACAATTTGTTGAAGGGCCAGTTAATAAAATATTTATCGCTTTTATTTCGCTAATGATCGTTCAATCGTTATGATTATTTTTATGGATTTTTGCGTGCGAGTACATTGGAAGTATTGCTGTGACTCGTCCTTTTTTATTTTCTCGTTGCATTCGTTCATTCTCGTTTTAAATAAATGAAATCTAATTGTAAACGACTGCGCCTCGAAAATAGCAATTAGGTTTTGATTTCGTAGAAATGTAGAATGTGAGAAGTACAATCGTGAATCAACGTTACGCTAATAACGTTACGCTGGCGTTAAGCTCGTCTGATTACTCAGACTTACATCTCGCGCATGTTTCACTTCACGATCATAGTCATAATTAAGAGTAGTCATAAGTATTAAGTTCTTATGCCTATTCCAGTGCCGTGTCTTGGCGCGTTACAGCATCCGCGGACACGTGCAGTTTTTACTTGTTATTCTCATGTCTACCGCGAAAAAACACACGAAAAAAACCGAGTCCTAATAGGACAGGTCGGTTGCGGCGGGCGGAATTCGAACATACGGACGTCGACATTTAGGCACCGTGACACGAGATTTTACCACAATACATTTTATTCAGTATCTAAATTCTATGACATTTGGCAACGTGACTTAGGACGTCCACCGAACATACCTACCTATGACACAGAGGTTTTACTCGAAGATTACTGTGTTTGAAATTTGGAAGGTAGGTGTATTTTATGCTATAACATGATGTACCTACTCGATACAGGGAACTGAGAAATGAAAAAAATATGGGGTGATATTGGATAGGTCTTTCTTAATGATAAGATAATTCGTAAAGGACTTTTTTTTATTAAGTCACCAGGGCTTGTTCTAAGACTTTCTCTCTGAGATACAAAAATTTTTAACGTTTAAAATAGCCAGGGGAAAATTGTGAAAAAATGGGGTACATTATTAAAATTAGAAACGAAATTGGTTCAACGAGATCGATTTTGTTGTTTAGGAGATACTTTTGGATATGTAACCTTTTAAAGGCGACCCGACTCGCTCTTGCCCGGTTATATTTTAAATATGGATTCACAGCGTGTAGGTTTATCTATATAGGAGCAAGCTTTTGAATATACAAGTATGATCACAATAATCAGTAAAGTAATCACAAAAATAAAATACAAAAGTTATCTACGACAATGCGTTAGAATAAATATTTCAATACATGAAATACCGTTCTATTGTTAGTGTCGTTATTTCTGCGAACGTAGAAGAAGGCTAAAGATAAAATTTTCAAAAAAATTATCATCTTGTGACGCCAAAGAAGTATAAATTCTAACACGTGTGTGTACACACACACAATTTTTTATATCAAATATACTGTCAAAATAATTGTAATGTGTTTTAATAAACACGATAATGAGTGTCAGGGACGGTGATGGGCGGGTCACGCGAGGTCCCGTGAGAACGAGAGAGGAGCGCACCTGGACCAGAGGGTCATCCCGTCACGCAACCAGCAACAGCGTGAGATACCGCAAAATTATCAATTTAATGTTCACAACATTCGTATCTGTTCGGTATCGCCACGATGAAGGTACGATATCATTACAACATAGATACGATTTTGTACCGAAACCGCCCCCCCGCCTCCAATGGGCCACCGGTTATTAACAACTGTCACTTTACGCCGGTATCGAGTGAGCGAGAGGCACCTCCCCCCGGTTGTGCCGGCCCAATTCCGCTGCACAGGAGGATGTAGTGTCATGCACCATGCATGGCACTACCTCTTCCTAAAAGTAAAGTGGTCGCTGATGAATCTTAAAATATCCAGATGACATTTTTTAATTGGAAAGTTTTGCGCTAAAATCACGGACATTAAGTTATGGCTATAGCCTATGCTGTATTCAATGTCGTTTCTTCAGAGTCAGATGGAATGAAAAGTGTATGCTTTATCATCCCGTTTGTCCCTCCTCTAGAGAATTTCCTCTCATTTGAGGGGTTATAATCTTATAATAGGACTTATTCCCTAAATCGCCGCACAGGTACCTATAAGGTGACAAGCGAACAGTAAAGCATTCTGCAGGTTATTAATGCTCATAAAATTTGGCTGCAATGCGTTACTTAATCCCGTGTCCTCTTTCACCCCTACCTACCCGATGGGTCAAGCGAAAATGATCTTTCGCATATGTTGATCACGGAAATAAAAATATTTGTGCGGTTACAAGGGAGCTATAGTTGTAGACAACTCACGGATGTGTTCGATGATGTGAGGAGATCGATCGCGCAAGGTGCACAAACATATTGCGGCGGGGGCCGCGGCCCTGCCGGCACGGCCTGGCGCATCACACACCCTCTGTACACGAACTTGTACTCTATGTAAATTGAACCAACTCTGCTCGTCAATTAAACTAACTGCTTCGATAGTAAGGTTTCATAAATCAAAAACTTATAACGAGTACTCCTTGGTTAACCTGGACTTTGCTGGTCAGGTCTAGGGGTATGCATGTTCAACCACAGTGAAATCCCGGGTGGGAGTCCAGGGTTGGACCAAAATATTATTTTTAAATTTTTAAACAATGCGAATGTGGAAAGATGTATGTACTGGGGGTGACCAAGATTCAGATTGATAGTGTATTATCCGAAGGTGTCATGCGTCTTCCCAACCGCCGTGTTTCTATGAGGAGAGTAATGAATGTAGAGGAATGTGATTAAGGATCGTGATATGTGGCACTCCATTCACTCTAACCACCCCATTAGGAAACTGGAGAGAAAATGTGTTGTTCAATTTCATTTTTGGCCCAGTGGGGAGGGGGATGATAGGAGGGCAACCCATTTTGGGTAACAATCATGTGAATGTCCATGGGCGTCGGTAGTCATCAAAAGATTCTGATTGCTCGTTTGCCTCCTTATGCCTGCACCCTCGTGCCTCGAAGAGCACATCGGTCAAAACAAATCGGCATTATTATCTCAAATTGTACTTACCTTTCACAATGACTTTCTTCTGCTCGTGGCCGGTGTTCTGGTTGTTGGTGACTCCTGACAGCATCGACTCTGGCGCATTTCTGTCTGCTCTCACCTGTGGAACATGGACCTATTTTGTATCCACACTTGCTGTGCTTTGTGGCTTCATCCACGTAAGATCAATGTCTTCAGTAATAAATACTGTTTGTGTCACTTGAATAAATACTGTTTGTGTCACTTGAATAAATACAGTTTGTGTCACTTTAATAATATATGTAGATTTCTATTGGTGAGGAAATTTTCTTCAGACCTAGAAACTGATTTTTTTATATTCGACTAACGGCGCTCCACTATTCTACGCACATTACTCTTGTCCTATTAATCGTAGCGTCATGGAATTATAGCTGATAGCCTTCCTCGATAAATGGACTATTCAGCACATGGAGATTGAGAGGTGCCAACTGTTATACCATACGACATATTATGGTGACCGAGGTATCATGAGTTCGTTAGGCAAGATCTATGAAAGAGTTCTACTCGCGCAAATAAAAATGTTGAGAGGGAGGAAAAACTCTTTATTGGTTGGAGCAATGTGCTCTTCGCGAAATACACAGTAGCCCACTAGAGGTGCCCCAACCCGCGGAATTTACGCATAACGGTACATATCATAAAAGACGCACCCCGACGTACGCCGGATTTTTCGACGTCGCAATAGCATTTGACAGAGTTTGGTACGAAGGACTTGTCTGTAAAATGTTCCGATGCAGGGTAGAGGGTACGCTGTCCACCAGCCGCCTCCTCAGAGTCCACTCGCTAACGTTTTACAACCTCCATACGCGCGACCGTCCCTCATGCGACAAAAAATCTCAAAGAAACCTTCACCTCTCTAGATGAGTGGTTCGCACGGTGGAGAGTCGAGGCGAACTCGGAAAGAACTCAATCTACATTATTGGAGAGTATACAAACCGATATCGTACGAAAATTCAGCAAAACTATGCCCCCCGTATCGGATTGTACCCTGGTGATGACGTTATCATAAGGGGATCCTTATGGTAACGTCATCCCCTGGGTACAAACCGTCAAGTATCTGGGCGTCACGCTAGACCGTGCTTTTACATTGGAACTACCACACATCGAGCGCGTTAAAAAGAAAGCACTACTCGTCATGCAAGAGCTCTACCCGCTAATCAAAGCAGAGTAAAATGACGCTTAGAAATAAAGTAACATTATACAAAACATCCACTAGACCCATCACCTCATATTGCAGAGTCGTATTCGCTCACGCTTCCCCATCGAATATGGCTATTTTGCAACGAGTTCGAAATAAATATCTTAATCCTCTCGTCACTAAGGCAGCGGACTACAATCCCAACTGCGTTACAAACGTGCAGCGTCGTCTCGGGCACGTTCTGATCGACGAGGACGAACAGATCACGACAGTTGTAACACACAACAACACAGATACAACACCACAGCTGCGGTGCAGGTACACTGCACCCCGTCCGAGGGATTCGGGCGCGGACTATAAGATTCAATCCACAATGACCACATCATGACAGACAACAGCATACAGGTTCGATTCCGAATAGTCAGGTCGGCGATGTTAGTGCAGTCATAGGAGATAATTCCAGTACCATATACGATTTGCCTTCGAGCGCTAATCAAGCCGCCGAAATATGGTCCGAGACGGGACTCAAAACTAGGGCCTCACGACTGTGGTTGAACACGCTTAACACAAGACCACGAGGCTGTTACCACGCCACTCAATACCGTTGGTTTGTACCTTGATAAATTATACACTAAAATCTATCTCGGAAATCGCTCTATACATACGTGAAAGTCGCATGAAAATATCATGACTAGATTCTGAGAAAATTGATCACATACAGCCAGACAGATTTTGGGGAATTTGTTTCATAATATGCCTAGATATGTAGAGATCACTCACCAACTCTCCAAGAAAACTGATATAGCCGATAGCTAGTTTCAAGGTATCAACTTTGGACAGTCGTTTCTCGTAGGGTAACGTTGGTATGTGCGCTCGGAGACCTTCGAAGGCGTCGTTGATCGATTGCATCCTCTTGCGCTCGCGCAAGTTGGCTGCCTGCCTCTGCTGGATCTGTTGCTGGGGGCAGCGATTGCGGCGTCTGTGCAACCGGCGGCATTCTGATCTGATGAACACATATTATTGTCAATTCTTTTTCCGGACCTGAGCTTGTAGTGTGGAAACGAAGAGAAGCCCAATACAGCTCAGGAGTGCTATGAGTACTCGTCTGGTAAAATGGCATCGGCGCTGACACAAACGTTAGGCTCATGGACATCATAACTGTAGTAACGATTCGACAACCGGTCGGAGGTTGGATTTGTTAAGTTTTAAGTTTGCACACAACCTAATCTAAAAACAAATGACAGTTAAGTTACAACATCAGAGCTTTCGAATAAAATTTATTTGAATTTCGAATCCGTGACCGCCGGGGCCCAGGTTACGAGTTCGAAATTCCAATAAATTTTATTTAAAAAAATCCTCTAATATGAGGTTCTTAATCTCGTTACGATAACACACATACACATAAACGATGTAAGGGCCACACCACGGCATTGGTTCCAAGGTAAATTTCCAAGTAACATAATATTGGATTATGTTACTTGGAAATTTTGAGATGATTGACGAGCCTTGCACGGCTCTCCAATTTGTCGTCCGCTCAAATCAATTTTAGTAAGAGGTAGTGTCATGCTGCATTGCAGCCGAATTGGGCCTGCACGACCGGAGAGTTATCTCTCACGCACATGATAATTATCTCGCGCAGTTTGTGAGTAGCCTGTTGCTCCTTGGGGAAGGAGAGCACAAGGGCAACACATTTATATAACAATTATGTGGATGTCAATCTTAATGGCCGCCGGTAGTCATCAAAAGTGGGTGTTCGCTTGTTCCCGATTACTCAAAAAAAGTCAAAACAACAATTGAAGCGATTGGGATGGTAAAGGAATTCGGTAAGGGTACGGAAGGTGTCTTGTACGACAATCGTAAACGTTTAACGAATTATATTGTTAACATTTGACGTGTTCCTTTACTAATTATTGGGGTCGAATTGACCACAGAACGATCTTTTTGTTTCTTTATTTTATTTGTTACAAAATGTACATGTCCTGGATATAAACAGTGACACCATTTTAAAGATTACATCCAATTAAATATTATGTAATTGTTTAAATTCATTCATCCATTTCATGTTTCTAAATCACGAAACAAAATCGTAACACAAAATATTAAATAATAAAGTATTACAAGGAAACATTCGCCGAACGGGAGGGGTGGAATGACAGGTCACGAAGAGTAGGTACCTGTGTGCTAGGTGCATTCGACCTATAAGCATATTTAGCCTTTTTGGTCAAGTAATTATAATAAATGTTAAATACCTATGCTTTTTCACATAAACTGTCTTATGTGGGTATTACAATATGTGTAAAATATGTAAAGAAGCAACAAGTTGTATATTACATATCGTCAATGAGAAATCATTATAAAAATAATGAATTTAATACGTACCTTACTATTATTAATAACAAAAAATGTGTCTAATATTAAAGCACGCGAGCAAATTACGCAGAGCAAAATACATAATTAAAACCATGTATTAGGTAGGTAGTCCAACTACAAATGCTCTATGAACATTCATCCAAAACAATTAACATTGGAAATAAAAAAATCGCAACAAGTAATGATGTCGAAAAGTTTTGCAGTGCTTTCTTATTAGGTAAAGCTTCGTAAACTTAATAAAGTTCGAAGTGTTGCTAAGAAAAGCCATTTTCTTAAAGGTTCCTTTTAAATGAAATGGAAATTGAGCCAAGTATGTTTTCTTAGGTCCGCATGATTCCTTTTACCACGGACAAAAACCAGATAAAGTTGTTTCAGCGGGCACTTAATGATCGCTTTATTCTAGCATACTTAGTATAATGAATAGAATACCTTTTTATGGGCATAGAATGGTTTTCTTGATCGCTCGCGTACAAACTGCCGTCGGACATGGAAGAGTCATCGTATAGGAATATGTCGGAGCTATTCGCCGACGTTGGTGACCCGTTGATGGTGAGCGGCACCTCCAGCCCGACGCAACGATTCTCACTATCCATTCTGAACATTTTTCCCGAACACTACATAATTTTTACGCGCTATAAAACGCGAGTGACGGCGCGGCTACCCGCGGCCGGCAGCGCATTAAGTGTAGGGGTTGTGGCAGGGTCGTAGGACCAAGGCGCCGCCCATCGACCAAGGCCCGCCCACCAACATAGCGCCGTCTCATTGTTTAGATTATGCTCGACATGCGCGATGGAATGCCATCGGTGGGGCCTTCACAGGTTCATAAATATATTTACACCTTAGTGCTAATAAGTACACCAATTAAGGACTCGTTGGATCATTTCGTTACTATTTTATGAAAATTACAGAGCATGTTAAAGGAGCGGTGTTGTATGTAAGTTATGCAGCGTTTAGCGTGAATGCAAATAGCAATTAAGATGAGTGAGTTTGTATGCTGTTATGGCATTATGACACTTCAGCCGTTTCCCAAATTGATTATGACATGTTGGTCGTTTCCCGTGCTTCGGAACTCGGAAGGCATTTGTAATCATTAGTCCTGATTGTCATTTAATTGAATGAACTGGAAATGGAAACAACTTATACTCTTTCTATTTTTCGTCTGTTGCTGGTTCCAAGGCAGTTTTAGCATTCCTACGGGCTTCTTGCGACACATGCGCACAAGTGGTGGCTGCAGTCCATCCTGAAGACACAGGAGTAGCAGAGCTGTTTGTGGTGGGCCAAGCCCGTATAAAAAAGTGACCTAATTTTGATAGACAGGCTAGTTAAGTTTCAATGTGAAGTTCCATCTGGCAGTATTTCAATGACAACGCTGAAAAATGAGACACGTACGACAAAAATTGAGGTGTCGATAACAATTAGATTCTCTATTTTCTTAAAGCAAGTTATAATCGAGTAATCTAAGCTTTGCTCATCGCTGAAGATTCAGCTTATTAGATGTTAGATACAGTGACGTAATTCCGTTCGGTGCCGAAACAGATTTATTGGATGTGCCCCTCTGCATCCCAATATAGAGAAGCTTCGTTGGTTTTTTGAAGAGATAATCGGCAACTGTAAACCTATTTTAAGAAATATTTGAGGAAATAGATCACATCGTTGTGCGAAAATGAAAAAACGAATTAATTTTTTAACAAAAAATATAATCTGATTAGATTTTTGATTCTTTTGGAGCCTTTCAGTATATTGTTTGTTATTTATAAATTCGGTTTGATTTATTGTTAAAATTTTATTTTTTAACGAAAGACTACAGATTGACATTAATGAAATGAAAATAGAATAGTAAATTTTGACAAATTTTGGAATACATAAGTACCTCAATGTTATGTAGGCGTGTAACATTGAATGTTATTACTTTATTATCTACGTGAGACGGTAGGCGAGACATATCTAGCTAGTAATGAAATTGTGCAAAATTGTTGTGCCTCGGAAGTCACGATAATCCTGATTATTCTCCGCTCGTGTCGGACCAACGTCCAACGGAATAAACGAATGTGGGGACTGCGCGCGAATTGCATAGTGCTGTTTTTTCAGACCTGAACTTATACTGTGGAAGCGAAGAGAAACCCAATTCAGCTTCATCGGATTGCTATGAGTGAGCCGTCTAGTGACGAGACTAGGTTTGGGGTTGTAAGAGGGACCAACCCCATTCTCTACGCGTTTACAGCCCTGGTTGGGTTGTCGATCATATCGGGACGCCATTGTCCAGAATAGAGGACCTTAGAAAACTTCAGCCCTTGGCCGTCTTGGACAGAATCCGTTAAGAATAGAAATTTTTTCATACCAGCTTTCCTTTCCCACATATGTTTTCAAATGCTTGTAATATGTCTTCTTGTTTGTTTTTGTAATGTAAGTGATATAGCTACACATGCCTGTATTTAAAACAACAGTGATCTAATGTGGCTGGCAGATTAAAGGCACAGAACCGAGTGTTAAATGTCACGATCCTTGCAGATTTGTCCTGTTCTTTTATTAATTTCATACCAGTATATCATACAGAGATAACGGAACCATTATAGGTTGTTGAAAATTATTTTATGCCGTGACATTTTTATATGGTACTTTAATTATGGGGACAAATGAGCATTTACCCACCTTCACCAATGCTTCTACATTAACGGTTGACGGAGGGAATGCGGTGATATTGATGCAAGTACGTCGTTTCATATTCATCCTCTAAACGTGCCACGTACTCAGTTGACTAAAATTTTGAACCATTTGATAAATGCAAGTGGTGTGCAACATAACATTGCGGTCATGTTTGTAAAAATTACAACCCCACAGAACTTGATCTCGGGTTTCAATTTCTTAATGGCAAGGATGGGAGGGGATTGCGATTGACATAGCGCCATCTTCTTTATGTCAACCGCATTTCTGCCGTTGTCGTAAGCTCCTAAGCCCTTATCTGAGAAATAACGTGCTTAGGTTCCATCCAATGATATTACGGACGCGTTAAACTCCAGGAAACATGCATTGCAGATCCGTTCAGTTCGCACACGTGTCCCTGTGTGACTGATATGTGGATATATCAACGTTCACGGAAACGCTTTTGTTTTTCTTGCGCACCCCAGTCGAACGTCCTCCAGGCCGGTAGGCAGGACGACGGCCAGTATTGATGGTTCCGACCAGTGAAGCTACTATAAAGCCTAGACTGGTAGTGTGTGTAGGTGAATGGTATCGTTTCGTTCCGTAGCAGCAAATCAAAAAAATGCATATTACAAAAACACTCGAATCGTTTTTGTCCATACTTGTTTTCCTTTTAAGTATTGTTAAATAATTCAAGAGCCCCTTTTTACCATTTGCCACTCGGTAGTTTAAAAGGCTATTAGCATAATCAAAATACTTCTCCTCTTCCATACCATTTAAAAATACCTATTCAATGATACATCACATGTCGATGCCCTCCAGTCCCTCTCACGCGGTACTTGGGTATATGTATAGAGCGATAGCCTCAATAATTTTATTTTATTAATAATATATTATTTTAAACCGGTTCATAAGATACACCATAATCGTTATCATTATCATCAGCCGGATGACGGCCACTGCTGGACATAGGCCTCCCTTATAGAGCGTCAGAGGTCACGGTCACGTGCGACTTGCATCCGGAGCCACTGGCCTAAACAATTACTAAACAAGTCGCCGGTCCACCGGGTAGGCGATCGTCCCACGTTCCGTCTCCCGATGCGGGGACGCCACTCGATGCCTGCCCATGGCCGCTTCTTCTTACTGATCCTCAGGGCTACATCAGCTACCCTGGTCCTCTTGCGGATTTCCCAATTGTAGACCATATCTCGCAGAGAAATATAATATTCAGGATTTTAAACGTACAGTACCGATAATCTCCGAGTAAAACGTCTGTTATATACAGATGGCCAGACAGAGGGACAGATACACGGACAGATAGACGCATATGACGGAACTATAATATATAATTCCGTTTGTTGCCATTTGAATACCAAACCCTGAACATGGAATTGAAAAGGAATATGAAGGAATCCGATGCGATCACTCGTACTAATAATCTATATGTATATACAAAACTGTTCAGTTGTCGAGTGACTGACAGACCACGCACACCCGAAACTACTACGGCAGAGTATTTCCATCGGTATGGGGGGTGGTAGTCTTTAAAGGCCTCCGATTTCTCTACTTCTATAGAAAATAACATACCAAGGCTGCCGCTGAAGTATGGTCCAATTAGGATAATTTTTGTGGAACCAGAACAGTTTCTAAACCTGTCAGTACCGGGCGGCACCACCAGTGGCACGGGCAAGACAACGCCACACCGCATGCTTGGGTGGACCAAGGTAAGGGCGGCAGGTGGAAGCGAGCGATGATTAGCAGTAATACTAAGAGCTCATTGCCGTATGGCCTATCAACAAACAATATTTTGAACACGCATATGAACTGCCAAAACTTATTTTTTTTTTAAATCCTTCATTTGCCCGCCATACCAACCCATAAATTCATTGATTTACAAGAGTATAAAAATTACGAATTAATGTAAG
>JAFELO010001546.1:534702-558173 GCA_017140195.1 Eumaeus atala
CATCCAGCGGCTAGTATTATATATTATATAATCATACAACAATTGCCGCAGACATGTCATGGTGCTGTCGGCACAGATTATATTAAAGCATGATTTGAAAATACAGGTATTTCCTAGGGTTCCGTACCTCTGAAGTAAAACATGGGGACTTCTATATAATCACTTTGTTGACCGTCTCACTGAATGTCTTTCCGTCCATCCGTGCGTCGGTGAAGAAAACGATCTCGTTGACTGATAATCACGAACCAACAGTACGAATAAAAATAAATAGGAAAATTGGAATTCTTCACTATTATATCTACACTTGGACTATTGCTACTATTAAATTCGTTACACAAAGATTTATAATCTAAATATCACTGAAAAAACTCATTACAAATTTATATCTCTAGTCAACTTCATACGAAATTAAGTTTTTAACCAAAAATCAAATTGACTACAAAACACCACTTCCACTACTTGGTCCATGAGAATGGTGTTATTAAGAGGCTTAACTACATTCTCAAGATGGTATCTTGATACACTTATGACGATGTTTTGATACCTTTTTCACAAAAATGTGTCTCAGTCACTTATTCATAGCTACACCCCACTAAACCATCGCTGAAGTCGGATAATGCCCATGTTGCACTCTGTCGACTAATTGGGGAGCTTCCATCGAACTTTGAGCATAAATACGGTCATTTCATTTGTTAAAATGTTAACTCAAGTGAAAAAAAAATCTCATCCGTAAACAATTTTTTTCTGTATCCTCCCTTTGCGTATCTCTTCAGTAGTTTTAGATTGTATCACCCTACCCATCTTTAATTTATCAGTTAAGAAGTGACCAGTGCATCTCTTATAGGCTGCAAGTCCTGAGCCATCTCTTGAAATACCTGACGTGGTTATAGGTCCTATCTTTATTTTCCAAGATCTTTTGCTTTCGGACAGGATTTCTTCGAATTCTTTCCTTTACTGCTTTGATCACCATTTTTTTTTCGTACGAACACTACGTGGACAGCCAGATCTTTCTGTGTCACAAGTAGAGGAAGGCTGATTCTACCTGTTAATAGCCCGGTACACAAAAATTTTACTAATACCAAGTGTGTGGTGAGCTTTACAAATTGCACTCGGCTCCATACCTACTTTGTGTAATGCAATCACAGCGATTATGTTCGATTTATCACCCCACTCCATTTTAATATCAAATAAAATTTAGAATGAGAAAGTACATTGAACAATCGTAAATGACAGATTCCAAATTCAAATGTAATGTTTTTTATGGTAACAGTATTTGTGGTCATACTGAGTATATATAGAGTATATCATTATTTGAATCCAAATAACGCGTGTGCAATGTGCTTACGGAACTCTAAGGCAGATGTTAACTCTAATCCCCACCATAGTGCAAGACTTGTCGTGGCGATGGGGCTCAGTAGCCTGGGGTGATCAGAGACACCTTGGGCGAAGCTAATTGAACCAAGGCGGTGTATGCTCTCTTATAAGAAGAGGGGACTAAAGAGCAGGAGGAGGAGACGCTCTTTATACCCTTCTTATAAGAGGGGGCAAAAGAGAAAAAAATGAGGCGGCGCTATTGCGCACGCGGCAAGGGGCGAGGTTCCCATCCTTGGACTGTCCCAAAGCTGGTGGGGTTGTCCTATGGTGCGGACAACCCCATCTGTGGAGCTGGCTTCAGTCCCTTAGGAGGCTGACTAGCCGTCGAGGTGCCCTGATGATTTGCTGTTCTGGGGCACCTCACCAAAGGCGGCACTGATGGCACTCGCGGTGGTTTTAGTGCGTATTCGGCACTATAATGCGACGCGAGCCCCACACACCACTGGACCCCACCCAGGGCCAGTGGAGGCGCGTAAATGCGTTTCCCCGCGTCAACAAAAAAAAGGTTTTAATGCTAATTTAAAAACAAATGTCCGCAAATATTATTAAAGACATTGCTTTCCATTTTATTGTTAAATATAAGGTACATCACTTAATAGTTAAGTTCACGTCACGTATGCCATGTAGTAGTTGCTGAGCACGTGTGTGAAGCCGAATAACATCGCCAGGGCTGCTATTAAGAATATCGTGCGGAAATACCTGGAGAAGAACAATTGCAGTAAGTAAACATGGATGCAGTAATAATATATCCAACTAGCAGCGTACATCTAATGCAGCACCCCGCCGTTTCATCCGCGTGACTCCACTCCTATTCATGGCATTATAGCCTATAGCCTACCTCGACAAATGGACTATTCAACACAAATATAAATTTTGAACTTGGGCCAGTAGTTCCTCAGATTAGCGCGTTCAGACAAACAAACGCTTCAGCTTTGTATAATTAGTATAGATGTCTCCTGGAGAAACTCTGCTACGGAAGCCAACGCAACAAGCCCACCGCTCAGCACATGCTACATAATGCTTCTTCGATCGAAATTCAATCCCTATTATATTATTTTTTTAAGTAAAAAATAATCAAGAGTCAAATGATTGTTGACAGTGAACACTTCGTGTCTTATACGAACAACAAGTGTATGTGTGTGTGTGTGTGTGTCGTAGTGTGCGTATCGTTTCATTCAATTTAAAACAATAAAATCTGATGCATAGCAATATATTAAAATGTTATATGTTAGCTTTTTCCGTATAATCTTCAATTGTACCAAAATTCCTCCATTTGTGCTATTCTTTAATTAATAAGTGATAGGATTTTTGTCTTCACGTATTATTAAATAAATTTTAATATTATTTACAATTCCTGAGAGGTCATATTACATCGGAAGATAAACTACATACCCACAGCACGTTGAAAGTCAATATGTCATTGTCACTAAGTATTCTACACCCACGTAAGAGGTATGCTGCACTGCAGCCGTGCTGGGCCGGCACAACCAGGGAAGAAGGTCACCTCTCGCTTACATGATACCGACGTAAAGTGTCGCGTTTCGTGTGGTTTGTAAGTAACCGGTGGCCTGGTAAAGGGAAGGAGGAAACGAGGACGACGCATCAGCGTAGTAATTATACGGATGTGTGTGGGCGTCGGTAGTCATTAAAAGGCCCAACTGTTTGTCCCCTTATATTATTTTCAACAGGTCCTAGGTACCTCAAAATTAAAACTAGTGTGAGACCATATTCAGTTGTAATTGTTCTGCCTCTGTCTTAAAGGTTTAGTGCATCATCTCTTTAGGAAAATTGTGTGTGTAGCGCACTCTCTAGACTATTTTATTACTTTACACGACTTACTCCTAGTAGGTAGTAAAAACCCTTGGTTTTCACAGGTAAGCAACAGTAGAGTACAAGATACCTGTCCTGAAACATGACTCTGACTGGGTGCGGTGTATTCCGCTATCCAACCCCTTATTGTCACGCCACTGTCTAACGACCATGAGCCTTTTGTCGCACAAGTTGGGGAAATGTTAACTTTATTTCATTAGCTAAAATTACCATTGGTGTCACACAAAAATACCAACTTTTACACAATAATAGATTGTTTAAGAATATAATACATTTTTTTGTAAAAATATATTCAATAGTGTTAATTTGTTAAAGTTCGAGTTTCTTTATCTATCGAGACAAGTTTCTTTCAATCGTGTGACGCCGCTAAATAAAGTATTTTGTTTACGTTAAGCACACATAAAAACATGGTAATTAATAGTTTCCATGCTTAAGTATACGTGAGCATGAATCGAAAAATTTAGAGCTTAGCGTCTTACGCACTTACAATAAAACTTGATATAGACGCGGCTTATTTAGTTATTTAACAAGCCCAACGTTTTAGAAGCTTTACGGCAACCACGGCCTCGGTGGACTGATATGACTTATGTCCAGATGTCACGATTTATTAAAAGAACCCGAAGATTTATACTCATTTTGTTGTTCCGATTGACACAAAAAGTACTTATTATATCTCGCTGTCTAGAGGTATTATGACTGTTTTTCATTTGATTATGTTAATCACTGTGTCACATGCAGAGGGCAGCACCCAGCCATCCTCTATTGAAATTTGGATGCTGGTAAACTAATTATTTTCTTATTAAAATAAAAAAATAATCAATAATTAAAATTAAATACAATGAAATGCACACTTTTGCAGGTTTGTGTTTATTAACTCATGTAAACTATGTGTAGTAATTAAACAATACCATTCTTTTTTTATTTAGGTACCCACATACAGGCTCTTATTCACCTTACATTTAACCTGTATTCGATCAAATGTTTCTTATCATTAAGATCTAATTTTGATCTCTGAGAGATCACTAACATTGATAAATCCACTCACATTTTAGTATTTTCAAAACCTTATCCTTCACTTATATCTCAGTCATCACAAACCTACCATGTAAACTTGGATCTTCTCAGTACCCGGATGATATCCTCTGTCTGCTGTCTGGTACTGGCTATGTCCCCCGAGTTGTCTATCACGAAGTGCGACTTCGCCACCTTCAATTCGAGGGGCATCTGACAGTTGATGCGCTTCTTAGCCACTACCTCCGAAAAGTCGTTCCTCTTGCGCAACCTCTCCAACTGTTGTTGATCTTCACTGAAACAGATACAAAGGAATTGAACTGATAAATTTATTTTGTAAATATCAGTTCAATTCTTTTGTACGAGGGTGGATCTAAAAGTTCGTGGCCTAACCTACATGGAGCTATGATATCTTTTAAATCTACCGTCGTTTGTTACTATGTGACATATTGATTTATTGTGCGCGGTTTCATTCCGATACTGCACAATATAAATTTTCTGTGATTATTTGTTTGAAGCAATCTGACGCATTTTTCAATAATGGAGAAAATTTAGCACCGTGCTGTAATTAAGTACCTCAATAAAAAAGGCCTATCACCAAAAGACATCCATCAAGATATGGTGAGCACTTTGGGGGAGTCTACTCCATGGTATTACAGCGCGGTCGTGAGAGCATTAAAGATGATCCTAGGAGTGGAAGGCCTACATCCTCTACCACGAAAGAAAACATGGATAAAATTTGTGATCTCGTACTGGGTGACCGACGTTTGACCATTGGTAAGATAGCTGAGATAACAAATATTAGCTATGGCCGGGTGCAACACATAATAACGGAAGAGTTGGGGTTCCATAAGGTTTCTGCTCGCCGGGTCCCGAGGTTGCTTTCAGCTGAACAAAAAATTCGTTTCGTTCTGAACAATTTCGCGAGACTGTTTGGAACTTTTTGTCTAGATTTGTTACCGTGGATGAAAGCTGGGTTCACCACTATGCTCCTGAATCCAAGCAACAATCCAAACAGTGGAAAAGATCAGAATATCCTACACCGAAAAAGGCTAAGCTCGTTTTGTCGACTAACAAAGTCATGGCTTCTGTTTTTTGGGATGCGATGGGCATTATTTTTGTAGATTATTTACCGAAAGGTCAAACGATAAATTCTAGTTATTATTGTTACCTTTTAAGAAGACTCCGGGAAGAAATAAAAGAAAAAAGGCCGGGAATGTTGCGTAAGAAAGTTTTGTTTCATCAAGACAATGAAGTGTGAACACGTGGTTCACACTTCGGTTGAAACAATGTCTGTAATCCATATTTGTGGCTACGAATTGCTGCCCCACCCACCTTATTCGCCGCCCCCTCGGATTATCATTTATTTCCAAATTTAAAAAATATTTGGGTGGCTCGAAATTTTCGACCAAAGATGAGGTGATAGTCGCAGTAAACGATTATTTCGCCGACCTTCCGGAATCTTTTTTTTTTTCGAGGGGATAAACAAGTTGCAGATCAGGTGGAAGAAGAAGAACTAGATGGAGACTATGTCGAAAAATAAAAATAAATTTAGATCCACTTTTCTTTCATTTTCTTGGTCAGGCTTAGAACTTTTAGATCCACCCTCGTATCTGTTATAAATATATGCAAGATGGATGCGAGTAGCAGTAGATCTGGCGTCTTGGATGTTATTGGAAGCCTACATCCAGCAGTGAACTGATAAGGGTGGACAATGATGATGATACAAAAAATTTATTGAAGCAATAATATGGTGACAGACAGACGAAGAGACGGACATTAGAGTCTTAGTTATATGATCCCCCTAGCCTTTGGGTAAGGAACATAAAAAAATATTTGGCATTTGTTTACTTACCATACAACAGTGATAATCTTATGCATAAATGTGAGCATCTTGCCAGTTTCAAACAACAATGGCACTTCCATCACAATGTACTTGTGACCAGAGAAAAAGAATCTAATAGCAGTCTTCATCATTGCAGTCTGTATTCGAGGGTGTGTGATCGAATTGAGACGCCGTCGCTTTTCTATATCATCAAATACTATTTCTCCTAGTTTCACTCTGTTCACTCTGCCATCTGGATAGACTATTTTTTCACCAAAATATGCCTTCAGCTCTTTCCATGCTTTGGTGCCAGGTTGTAACACTGAAACAATATACAGTAATATTTTTTTTATTTAAAATTATATATATTAATATGATAAGACTGATGAGTTTTTTGCTTGTTTTATTTCACAAATGTGTGGAACTACAATTCAGACTTAAAAAAATATTTTGTGTCTGATACCTACATTGTTAAGGAAGGATATTGCACATATTCTATATCCAATAAGGCAAATTCTAGTCTTACAATACAAAAACTAAAAGAAAATAGAAATGAATAACAAATTAAGCACATAGCAGTGTGATGTAATGTGAGAGGCAATTATTTATTTATTTATTCACATTTTACAACAAAACACACTTACATTGTTAATCATCACAATATAAATACCGATAGAAGAAAAAAATATATAAAAATGATGTCACAAAAGCACTTGCCTATACATTAGCATAATGTAGTACAATCCATTAACACTTTATACATTATTTTAATACAATACTAAACAATATTTTAAATCTGTTTTAAAATTATTTCTATATATAATGTATCTTAGAAAAGTTATATTTTTAACCAGCAAACAGATAGTTTTGTGCAGTTCAAGGCCCACTTGGACCTGCCCTGGTGGTCCTGGGGGATTTGGTGAAGGAAGAAAATATATTAGCACATTCTCTATTCTGTTGAAGTTGCAATGGGCTGGTCACACACTCAGACGAATAGACGGCAGATGGGCCAGTAAGATTCCAGAGTGGAGGCCATATTTAAGAAAACGAAGTGTTGGTCGACCGTTCATCAGGTGGGAAAACGATCTCCGTGTAATAGCTGGCCTGGGAAACATTTGAGTAGCAGCAGATCAGTCATCTTGGCGTTCATTGAGAGAGGCCTGTGTCCCGCAGTGGACCGATAAGGGCTGATAATGATGATGATGATCATTCTCTAATCGCATAGCCACACATTTAGGCGCAAAGTTACATCTGGAAGACATTTTTTATCACTATGACGAAATACTTCAGAGCGCAATAAAGAACAAAACTTTTTATGATAAACAATTTGAACTTCGAACATGCAAGGGATAAACAGCGTGTAAAAGTTCTCTTTCAAGATGAATAGTACGATAAACAAAATGTTACATACCTTTTTTCGCTACTTCATCCGCATCTATCACTGCAATACCATTTTCACGAAATATGGAAAGCACGGTGCTCTTACCAGTGGCCAATCCTCCAGTAAGACCAACGATAAACATTTTAATCAGTCACATAAATTTAAAAACTGTAACTTGTGTATATTTATGTGATACATTCAATTAAATTTTATACAGTTTTCAAGAAAGAAAATCTTGATTCGTCATTTCTCGATATCTAGTGGTATTTATCTTTTCTATAACTTGATAATGATCAGTAAAAACAATTTACTGTATAATTTTCTTTAGAGAAACATTCTATACCTTCTTGTAAATCTCGGAATACGGTATGCATTTTGGTTTCACAGCTGACATTGACTACTAACAATTTGTATGATCTGACATTTGACTTTGCCAAGCAATGTTCTTAGTGTGTTTTCACACACATTCGATCAAATTTACTGATTTAATAATCGATACTATTGAAGTTAAACGAAAAAGAACAGGCAGCCATTTCTAAGTGCACAATATAGCTATAAACGTGATAGTAATCTCCTTCAAGACACATCAAATTTTGTAGCCCCATTTTTGTATAGGTCTATCACTGATCTTCGACTAGGTTTGGCATGATGGATTATAAAATCAAATGGATGGATTATAAAACCAAAGCAGCAATACCATAATATTTGTTCCTGACAACCCAGTATTTTTTAATTCAGATTCATGCAAAATTCATTGACAGACCTTGATCAGTGACAGACCTTCACCCGATAGTGACGGATATGCCTTACGGGTATGTTTCTGGCCCCCTAACTTTATATCTCCCTTCACATCAGATCTACTGGCCAGTTGTTGAGCTATTACGTATATTTATTTATATAGGGTGTAGGTATCTTCGTAGATAAATTTTTATCATGTCCACACACATGCAACCTAAAGACGCGGGCAATACACTACAACGAGGACAAAATTGACCATTGGCTTAGGAAGTGCTGCATTAAGATACACGAGAATATCCCTATCTATTTAAATGGTAACCTATACGCTTAAAAGGGGAACATGTTCTCTATTTAAGTCAAACGACATATAAGAACGAAAGTGGAGCAGGGACCGGAATCACTTACCCCTATAAGGGGCGATAGATTGGGTTAATACCCATTTTTAATGATTTAATTATCGGATTGATAAGGTATTTGAAAACAAGTCTGTGTAATCATAGTTAAATCGTCGACTTAGCCTAGCTAAAGGCTAACCATATAATTAGGTAAGCGCATCAGAAGTAGGTAACCTTATTCAAAATGGTTTTGACATAGGGGGACTGACACTATCGATAAGTTACCTATTCATTTGGGTAAGATTTTAATAGGGTGTCACTAAAAATAGGCTTAATCAAGAAAAATGGTTTTCCGGTCCCTGCATGGAGTCGAACAAAAGTGAAAATTTAAAAAGTACCCAACGCAGTTATAGCAGTTTTGACTTCAAAAATATTTTTTATACAAGAAATGGAGCCAATATAACTTCGATTGAATACGTTAGACGTGCAACCGATGCAGATGTTATAATAGAAATGCTATGTAAAATAAGTACCCACATATTTTATTAGATGACACCACCATAGACATAATATAGATAGAGAAGGGTAGCTAACATAAATAGCCGCCCTCTAAGTCGAAAGAGAGAGCAAACGTGGTTCACTCTCTGTTCTCTTTTTCATTAATTTCTCTCTCCACATTGTGCACCCGAGATTAGATAGACAAAGATAATAATGCTTTCTCATAGTCCATCTTCGTTAGCCAAGACGGCCATTCACCATCATATAAATGCCTATGGCATCCTTTCTCTATCTATATAATCTCTATCAGCGCCACACGTGGTAACAATATTCTGATCTGGAAGACACAATAGTCCTCGCTATTCCAATGAGAAGAATAAAAGAAGGTAGTGCCATGCACAGTGCATGACACTACATCCTCCTATGTAACGGAATTGGGCCGGCACGAACGTGGCGGTACCTCCCGCTCACATAATACTGCCATAAAGTTGGCATCTTCAGTGTCGCGTTTCGTGTGGTTTGTGAGAAGCCGGTGGTCTATAGAGAGAAAGGAGGGCAACGCATCGGCATAGTAATAATGTGGATGTTAATGCGTGTCGTTAATCATGAAAAGGCATCGATTTTCCGTTTGCCCCCCTATTCTATAAAGAAAATTGCGTGGACAGAGGAGGATGAAATTAGGCCGACTTTTGTGTAGGAGAAGTGAAGAACGCTAACCTTTTTTTTCTAATATGTACTAGATATTATTATTTTAATTAAATAAAAGGTTTGAATAAAAAATATTTTTATTTAAAAAACACTACTTTATGTACACAATGTTAAAACTCCTGTAATACTCAATTTGTGACACTGTCGTATATTTTCATTCTATAGTTACGCGTATATTTGCAAATCAACGACTAGGTATAAAGTCGAATTATCTATACTTCCATACTATTATAAAGAGGAAAGATTAGAATTTTTATTTGTTTTTTTGTTTGAAATGAATAGGATCCGAAACCACTGGACTGACTCAAACATTCTTTCACCGTTGTCAAGATACACTATTCCAGAGTCACATAGGCTATGTTTCATTTTCAAAAAAGTTAGGGATGCTTACTAAAACTTGAATATTATAACCCAAGATGTATTACACACGTGTCTTGCAACATTAATATAGGCAATTAAGCAGACCAAAAATATGAAAATGTCCGAAGTAATATTATACGCTAACGAAGTCACGGATACACAGCTAGAAGGCTATATTAAATGTTTGAAATGATTGTAACCCGAAGCGAAGCGAGGACAGGTCGCTATATATAATTATAACATTAAAAAATTTCAACTCTTGCAAAATAATTTAACATTTCTTTTTTTTTTGTAATATGTACGACATATTGAAATATATACTAACAAATACTACAAAATAACTCGCCTCGCAAAACTCTTGCTTTTATGATAGACAATTAATAACGATTCAATTTAAAAGTAAAAATATTATCTAATAAATATATGTTGCATAACTATTTTGTTTATATATGCTATATTAATCACAAAATCATCAACATAAAAAAATACACAGCAAGACTGAAGGGTAATGCGTAACATACTAAGTATGTCATAAGTAAATAAAAATTATCTACTACATAATTGCGATGAATATCGATAGTTTTATGAAAATATCGATGTTGATATATATCGATATATCTGCAAGCGATACTGTCAATTGTCATTTTTCTCTGGTTTATTTTCGTCGTTTGGTTTGTGTAGTTTCTTCAATAATAAATACTATTTCGCCTTACAAAATTCTCTGTATCCTTGAACTATATTAATTTTGTTTTAAAAAAAGTTTTAAGTTTTGTGTTGTTGATGTTATAGTTTTTCTGTTCAATTAGTGTACATATAAATAAATTCATGCGAACTATAATATCATCCTGGTCAAATTTAAAGTAACACTAAATGGCTTCGTTGTAAAAATTAGACGTAGAAATAGATATATGACAAGTTCGATGTAAATATGTCCCACTTTAGACGCGATATATCATATAGCGCACTGAGCAATGAACCAGTACCGCTGCTAGCCGGATGTGGAGATAATCATAACGCTACAACTTTGATCGCCCAGGTGGACCAGGAACAGGATGATAACACAAACGTAGTCATTCACAAAGTACCACCAACGGAAGGTAAAGTAAGAAAGCTTAGGTAAAATTTTTTAGGGCATTCCTTTGTTCTCGTTTATTATATAGGAACAGTTTCAATACAATGTAGCTCTCTTTCTTTGTGCGATTCTAAATCAAATTTGCGCGTTCCGTTTTCCGATGTTTATTTTTAAAATGCCATATCATGATTGTCAGATAAGTAAAATAATGTGTGATATTTTAATTCAATTAATAATTTAAAACAGTCAGTTTGTAGCAATAATTATCTTTTAATAATTTCAATCTGCACAGATACTTTAGTATGGCTGACCAAGGGTTAGCATTGTTATTTTTTTGCATTTTTATCATTTGTAAATTCACTCTATGGCTTAAATATTTTCTATAACCACTTAAAATGTAGAATTCTTTGATTTGATATAGTAATAATAAAATAATTTTTGACTTTAAATGATGACCAAAGCTGGAAATTTGACTTGAAAATCATTTATTGATTTTAAAGAATTCAAGAATAATTTATTGTTGTAATGGGCCCTTCATTAATTACATGAAGATAATTATGGAAATTTCAGACCCCCATACACTTATTGAGGATCATGTAAGATTTTCCTAGCCTCGCTACCTGTTTTTTTAATGATTCTATTCTTTGATAATTCATGATTTCCCTTTTCAAAACAATAAAATGATGTAAGGAAAGGATCAGGACTTACTTTTTATCATTTGATGGATTCACCGAGGACACACTGAGTAGCCCAGGTTGTCTTGTTTAAATGTTCTACTGCTGATGTACTTCAACACTCACCAAGACTACTGTCATTACCCTCCATCATCACCATCGTCAACATCATTATAAGCCCTTATCGGTCTGCTGTGAAACAAAGGCATCTTGCAATGAATGCCAAGACGGCCGATCTCCTTCTACTCACGTCTACAACCTAATCTGCAAACCTTATTGCAAATACACCTGCTCAGCATGGCAATCACGAGCATTTACCTTAACCTCGGTGTCTACCCATAATTCATAATAGCTTGCCAGTGTAGCCTTGTCATGTCTACCCATAATTCATAATAGCTTGCCAGTGTAGCCTTGTCATGTCTACCCATAATTCATAATAGCTTGTCAGTGTAGCCTTGTCATGTCTACCCATAATTCATAATAGCTTGTCAGTGTAGCCTTGTCATGTCATTATATCATATATAATATCAATATATCAATATACATTCTAATATAGAGATCACTGTAGTTCATAACAAGCCAAGTAATTTTTAAATAGGTTGTAGAAATTTTCTTAGTATAACCTCTTGCTACCACTTCTACCACTTCTACCACATATAAATTAAGTGTAAGGTCATTTTTCGTTACTTCATTCATTAGATCATAAAATTTATTAATTTTAATTGTGTCTCCAGATATCTTTATTCCCCATGTTCCCACAAATGTATATGTGTATGGTCACTTTAGAGAAAGAACAATAAAACTAGTTTTACAGATTTTATTGCGGTTTATTTAATTATTTAAATATTCCGACGTTTCAGAAGCTTTACAGCGACCATGGTCGCGGGTGGACTGAGGTGACAGATGTCCTGGTGTCACAAATTATAAATAGTACCCGAAGGTTTATAATTATTTTTTTGTTCCGATTAATGCAAACAATACTAATTATATCTTGCTGTCTTGAAGTGTTATGTTTAGTTTTTGATTTGATAATGTTTATCACTGGGTCCCAAGCAGAGGGAAGAACCCAGCCATCTTCTCTATTGAAATTTGGAAGTTTCTTAATTTCAATAGCCTCATGGGTCATCCTTGGAAGGAATCGGTTTTCCATAGTGAGGATTTCCACTTTATCAAAGCTAATGTAATATCAGTCCACCCGTGACTGTAAGCTTGGTTGCTCTAAAGCTTCTGAAACATTGGGCTAGTTAAGTAACTAAATCAACCACAATAAAATCCGTAAAAGTAGTTTCATTGTAATGAGTAACATTCACATAAAATTTAGACATCATTAAGATAAGAAAGAGGTTTGGTCTAGATGATCCTATGTAAAAACTCATTCTGCATCTATTGGTTCCTGAAATTTTCATTTTCACCTTGTTGTATAAAGGATTTTACAATATATTGTTCTTCCCTTTCTTTTCTTGATCCTAACCCTACTCTGTTCAACTGCCATGAATTGCTTAAGAAATTGAAGTCTTACTACTGATTTGATTATGATGGTTTAACAACCATCTCTCAAGAAGTGGCCAAGGTGTAACACTCCTTGGCCACTTCTTGAGAGTCCCGGTGCATGTGAGGTATACTTGGTACCTCTAGATGAGGGCCTACTCAGACGTAGGCACTGGCATTTACACAGTTTTGCCCTTAGAGCATCTCTACAAGAAAAAAGTTTGAGACATTCTCCGGGATTGCAAGTCAGAATTGTGAGGTCCTCTGCATAGGCCACATATATGTGCATATTTATTATTATTTCTATAAGAACAATAATAAATATGCAGATTTAATCAGTATACCAATTGCCCTATATCTTTGATGCTTTGTTAATTTGTCTGTTACAATACTAATTACTATGTTAAAACTATTAGTGAGAAGCAGCAGCCTTGCAAAAGATAATGTACTGTAATTATTTTATATATAGTAAATTTTAATACTGAATGATATGCTGTAATTGTATTGAGGACTACATAGAAAAAGAAACACTCAAACTCCTAGTTTGATGTAAACAAATATTTCAAAAAAATTTGTAAGAATGGGTTTGACTCTCCTCCCCCAAGAAAGGGTATGTAGAGATTGGTCTAACCCAGTGGTGTTCTCGTGACTAATGCAAAGCCCCGAATTACTTTAAAATTTTAACCCTCAAGATCATTGTGTAATTTTTAATGTCCCATAAGTACTTTAAAATACAATATGTATTTTTTAAATAAACTTACCTCCTCGAACCTAAAACTTTGTTGAACAATTTGGATCTAAATTGTGGTATCTTATTTCCAGGAATATGGAATCATGTAGAAGATTTAGACTCATTTTTCACACGAATGTACAGATATTATTTAAGAGGTGGTTTTTACCCCATGATAATATCAGATGTTATGTATTTGCTACAATTTCTATTTATTGTGTGGTTTTCTACATTTTTGGTACACTGTGTAGATTACCCAAAATTGTTTAGAAATGATCCAAAAGCAAACAGAAGTGAAAAGTTGAGTCTCAATGATGTGATATTTCCTAATTCTGTTTGTGTGGGGAACATCTCATGGACATGGTAAGAATTGCACTACTTTATCATTCCACTTCATCTTCGTAGTGAATGGTAATTGGCCATCATTGAGGAAAAGGCCATTATTGTCTATTTTGA
Organism: Eumaeus atala; assembly: GCA_017140195.1. Lineage (NCBI taxonomy): Eukaryota > Metazoa > Arthropoda > Insecta > Lepidoptera > Lycaenidae > Eumaeus > Eumaeus atala. The sequence goes on from JAFELO010001546.1 coordinate 549,183, forward strand.
CAAGAGCACCAGCTTCTGAGATTGAATGGTTTTCAAACATGAGTTTTTGTATACCTTGTGAGAGTGTACCTGAGCTTGACGAGACATACAAAAGCATTACAGAACATGATAGAAGCGGTGTTCATATGATCATAGAATCTATATGTTTGTATAAATATAGATATTCTATGCAATTTTATTTTTATAATCATAATTCAAACAATATTGTTATTCACTTAGGAAATTACTAAAAAAAATTACAAAACTCTAAACTCATACTTTCAGGTGGTGTCTCCTAGTGCTATGTGTGATAATTTGGCTCATGAGATTGGTCATCTCTATATATAATTTATATCATGCATATGACACAAAGCAGTTTTATAATAATGCTTTAAAAATAAAAGAGGTAATCATATTTTTCAAGATATTTATTATTATGTAATAAGTTCAATAAACACACTGTATAAATTTTCCAGTAAGTTATCACAACTTCATGTAAGACACCTTCAGACCAGCTTCTGCCTTTTATTTTTATATTTGAACCAAATTGCCAATTGAATGGCTAGTTTTATAAAAATTAGAATGATCCAGAAAAGAGAAAGTTTGGATTTATATTTCCATACCACAACTGTTGGTATTTAATATAATATTCTACATTAAATGCTGTTTGATGGAACTACATAATGCCGGGTTGAAATGAAGTTTGGGTTCACTCATTGCAATTATATGACATTGAAACATAACTGTATTTTTATAGAATTTAATATATTTCTAGGAATTGCAGTTATAACAATTTCAACATGACACTTGTCGACTTAAAAAAATCACAAATCACCTACTATTTTATAATTATTCATGAGTCCTATATTCATAAACCCTCATACTTACATGTAACTATGATATATTTCGATATTGAAAAATAATGTATCTTTTTATCATAGTATATGGAATAATGCTGGTGTTAAGTATACATTGGATAAATTGTGTATTTCAATAATACCTATTGTGCATTTTTGGTACAAAGATGGAATATTTTTCGTTACCCTAACTCTCCTACCCTACACATAGACTACAATTAGTATGTTTAAAACTGTTGTACAATTCAGCATTTTGAAAAATAATAATGAATTGGGCTATTTACAGAACGACCTAGCTTGGGTAAACTGGTCGACAGTACAAGAGAGGGTGAGGGAAGCGCAGCCGGAGCACCACATGTGCGTCCACAAACAGGATATCAATGAATTAGATATATACCACAGAATACTCAGGTATTATATAATTTTTATGATATTTTTTTGCTAATTATAATTGTATGGCACTCCATACTCTGTTTAACATAAATAAGGTTTAACATAGAGTTTATTGCCACATGAATGTAACACGAAGTATTCTATATTCTAAGATGTCAGATATATAGGTACTATCAAATTGCCTTTAATCCTAATAACATATGGCCAATATAAAACACAAAGGGGGTTTCTTAATTTTGGGTCTTTGACATCAAACCAAAACATTAACATCACAATCCTTAATATTTATGATGGATAAATGTTTAGATTGCTTTTATTTAACAAGTTAAATTTATTTTATAACAACAGCACAACACATCTTCACGCCAGTTCCCTAATGGTGTAAGGCAGAGGTAACGGAGAACTATATTTATTAAATATTGATTTATAAAATAAAATATTTCTGTTATCAAAATTGCAAAATAGGCGATGACTATTAGAATTGTCCCATTGTTACAATTGCTTAACAGTGCATATGGTGATGGCTAGCATCACCATATGCAAGATGTTTCCGAGCATTATGGTGATAATGTCAAACTGAAATTAAAATGTAACTTAAAACTCAAACAAGTTATTTAGTTAAAACTATGTGATTGTTAGCAACTATGTTCTCTTGCTTTGCTTTATGAAAATAGTGAGATATACATTAAATGGCATATGGTATTAAAGAACATAGAATATTCTAGAATTTTTAAAATAGTGACAATCCTGCATTGGAGCTAAGTATGGACAGGACGGCCAGGTAGGTACATCTCGCTTTCTTGATGAAATCTGATCTTTGATGCTGGCGTCAACTGGTGGCTATGCGGTCACGTTTCGTGCGGTCAGTGCGAATCCTGACTGCCCATTGTGTTGTTGGGACGCAACACATCCGCACGTAAGTAATGTACACGCATGGCTGTGCTGATGTTTGTGGACAATCAGCTCTAAAAACATAGTTGGCTAGCATAACTTGCACTTGATGTCAGCATTTAATAAATGAACAGTTGCTTAACAACCATTTCCGTTGCCCTAACAATTTTACTGTTCGGGGGAAATGATTATTATTATGAAAACAAGAAATATTTTTTGAAAGCCTATCTTTTCCTTCTTAATATTATTTTGTGTATTAATAGTACGAATCGCTGTTATAATAGTTGTTTGTTATTGTATTTTAAGTTCGATAAACTTATATCTATGTGATATTTCATTAAAATCTGTCCAATATTTATTATATTCAGACATTTTCCCAAACATCGTGACATGAGATTCGTATATACATGTACATAATTACTTTGCTTGCGTCTAATGATGATGGTTATGATGATATCATTAATATGTAAAAACTGTTTTATTAAATTATATTTCAATATTACTTATGCCCTTCTGGTCCAACTTCAACAATCGCTTACCGTCAACACACCTCCACGCACATTGGTTAATTATCTCTGGTTCAATATCACTTTTACATTTAAAAAAGCACCAACCAAATAGATTCAATTGAACCTGTTCAAACATCAGCTCTCAAAATATATAAAGATTCAGTGAGAATATGTTAATATTTCTCTAATGATTATTGAAGTAAGAAGATAAATGAAGTTTAAAAAAATATAATTGAATCCTGGGAAATAAACGAAATTACTGTTCCGTAAAACAAGGTGACATTTAACACATGCACTACACGGGAACTCTTTAGGATAGGTATTTTCATGACATGTAGGTCCTAGCCTGCGTTAAGGAGGACACACAAACACAACTAACTTCCTATTGGTCCATCGTATGAACCAACGGTTTATTTGCCAGTTTATGTTAACGATTTTGACGTCTTTTCTCCTAGTCTAGATAACTAACCTAACTTTTATTAACTAACACACATTATGTGCACTTCTCTACAAGGTAGCGTAACTTATGGATAAAGAGATTGTGAGTCAGTCATGCGCGATAGTCAAGTAACTACATACCGGGGAATATCTAATTTTTCGTAGAAATTGTTAGTGGCAAAGACGACTTAAGGAATAGAGTGTTGGTTCAATCAGTAACGCCTTTTTGTAGTAAGTGGTAGTCTCTCGCTCTCAGTATAACAACCTTAAATGAGTAGCCGGTGGTTCATTGGCCATTGGAGGAGTGGATAGAGAGAGCGGGCATAGCAGAGATGTGGATGTCTATGGGAGCCGTCAGCTATCAAAAGATTCTGGGTGCTATATTACAGGGAAGAGAAAGGTAATAAAAACGAACGGTGCGATGATGTCATGAAATCACTATGTAAGCGTGAACGAGAGGCGGGCCAGGTGGGGGGCGTAAGTGTCGGAAATAAAATGACCTAAACCCGTGTGTCAGCTCCGACACATTACAGGAGTTTTTAAGAACGAACGTGATTCTGAAGTGACATAAGCGTCGTGAGCGGGAGCGCGTTACGCTGGGTCGCTTACGGTACAAACGCACGTTTGCTTATCTTTCTTTCATACCTCGCTCTCTAAATCATTTTTAAGGAGTAATTTCCAATCATCATCAGCCGGACGACGTCCGCTGCTGGACATGGCCTCCGCCATAAAGCGCCATGCGCCACGATCTCTTAGCACCTTAAGCAAGTCGTCAGTCCACAAGTCAAATTGTGTAACTCTCTTTATCTACCCCATTAGGGAACTGGCGTACGGATGAGTTGTGGTTGAAAGTGGCGTGTCATAATTACAGATTTAACAACTACATGGTGGCGATGGTGAACAAAAATCTGCTGCCGCTGCAGATACGCGTACCGTTGTTAGGAGACTTCCACTATTTGTCGAGAGGTCTCAAGTGGAATTTGGAGTTCCTGCTATTCTGTAAGTGCCATTATCTATTCTAGACTTCTTTGCCAACATTGCACATCATACTGCAGCTAGTGCTTTTGGCTTTAACGCGACTATTGTATTAACAGTGGACAACATATTTCAGCTAGTCCTTGGAGTCCTTGGGCCAACTGTTGGCAACTGCGGCAGTGTTACAAAGAGCACTCGAATCGCATGCTGCTAGCTCGTCAGCTACAGAAGCAGATCCTGGTGCTGGCGATAGTCAATCTACTGTTGTCACCGCTCATACAAGCCTGGCAGATGTTATATTTCTTCTTCAATTACGCAGAGGTAGTAAATTTTGCATAATCCTTTCAATGGATTATTTTGGACTTTAGTAAGAGGTAGTGCCAAGCTGTAATATAGCCGAAACACGAATTTACTTTGATTTGATCGAAATCGCATAATCGAATCAAATCAAAGTAATTAATTCAAAAGAGGATTCCACAAGTCTCTTTTTGAAAGTCGTTACTTCACTACGACTGGTTCAACCGTAGCCCTGACCTGAGAAAAACCGGCGAAACAAACAATCTACGGGACTGATCACTCAAGATAATATATACACAAGTTACATTATAATTGCATTTCATTCTATTACAATTTTATTATAACTACTGAAACTGCCTGGAAGAAGAGTTTTGTTCCTAAGGTGCGGTTTCTTCCAAAAATATTTTACCTTATCCTTAACCATACAAACACTCTGTTGAAACACGATGTTTTTAAATTTTCTAATTTAAAGGTTTTGAACGTTTTCTGGGATCTGAAACGAATTACTCACTTTGTTTAGTCTAATCACTGGTACATTAACTAAATGTACTAACTATTGTCCATTCTGAGTATGTTTAGTATGAATATCACTTTTTTCGTCACGTTCATTTATATTTTACGGACATACATTCTTTTATCTAAAGTGTATTGTGAATAGACAGTTAGTGCAGTAGATTTTTAATACTACTAATTAATAAATAATCTGACGATTTATATGTACGTGCAGCTAATAAAACGTTCACCCGCCTCTCTGGGCCTCCGCACGTGGTCTCTGTACGCACGCGTCACGCTGCGCCATTTCAACGAGCTGGAACACGAGCTGCGCGAGCGCCTCACGCGCGCTCACAAGCCCGCCACCAAGTACCTGGCGAGCTTCTCGTCGCCCATCACCACCGTCATCGCCAAGTGAGTGAGAACTATATATAGTAACTATAACTACTGTTGTCTATGACAAAAGAAAATTAAAGATAAAAGTATACAACATACGCGCTCTGAGTACTAGGAATACATAACGTACAAATAATCTGTACATTATTCGCCAGGCGAGTCTTTATATCTATACCGTACTGTATTTTCTCATCAACCGAAGAACACTCACAGCAAACCGTTGCATAGGAGGATGTAGTGTCTTGCACTATGCGTGGCACTAGCTGCTCCTATACGGCATGGCACTACCTCTTCCTATTTGTTTCGAATCATCTCTAATGTGTGTTTGTAGGAATGTGGTGTTTCTGTCTGCGAGTGTCCTGGGTGTTTTGGTCGTTCTCTCCGTGTACGACGAGGACGTGCTGACGGTGGAACACGTGCTCACGGTCATCACTATACTGGGCTGCGTGCTAGCTGCAGCCAGGTAACGACTACACTTTGTAGCTTGTCCATCTTATATTACAACTATGTGTGATTTATACAGTATTTCGGAGACGCAAATCTCATTGATACAAGTTCTTCATGGGGATCGTGGGGATGTATAAATTCTTTCTCGAACGAACTTGTTTTGATGACCTGTGTGTTGTACTTGTACAAATTTTACTACTTGCGGAGAGCGCAGAGCGAAGCCTTGGCGCCGAGGGTGCGCCCCGTATATGTTGCACACGTCTCGGCCTTGTTTACTCGTCCGAGAGGCTGTCGCCTGACGCACGTGCGGGCGACGGCGCGCAAAAGTTAAGAAAAAATTGTCTCGGAGGCAAAAACCTGTACTAACGTCACCTACGATATGTCACATCAAACGCACAGAAAATGAATAGAAACACTGAAATTTGTTGACATTGAGGTCAATTATGTTCTTTAGTATCAACACAGGCTATATGAAGCTCCACTGTTGGGCTCCAAACTGTCCGAGTAACCGAAGAGTCTGCATCGTGTAGCTCTCTCATCAGATGAATCATAAGAGCAAAAGAGTCTTGCACATAGGGGGAAGATTTCCTAACATTAATCTGTTAACCATGTGTGGATGTGGCAAGGAAAATGTATATTCCGAGTAGAAAGTAATTACTGCTTCGGGTGAGAGTACCTGGAGCTTTTCCTAAAGACACGTGAATGGTTCCTTAGCACAGGGCGACTCCAACGAGCCGACTGTACCATCAACCTCATCAACTTGGACATTTTCCGTTCAGTAACAAGTATGAGATGTTTGTGTTGTAATTACAGAAGTCTGATAGGCGAGGAGGAGTGTTCCGGGACCTGCACGGGCCCTGCGAGGGGCGAGGAGCTGCTAGTACAAGTGCTGGGGCACGTCCACTATCTGCCCGCCACGTGGAGAGGCAGAGCGCACACCAAGGACGTGGCCGCACACTTCCAGCACCTGTTCCAGTTCCGAGCGGTGAGCGCGTACTTGGGGTGCCGGATACTGGATAGTTGCGCGTCCCATTGTAGATGTACAGATAGTGCAATCCACGAAGACGCGCCCCAGCAATTTTTGGGTGAGGGATCGCGGGGTACGGAGAGTTTCACCCGAGCGAATTGAAGTAGAGCATCTTTCCCTTTGACCGTGACGCTTTCTCTTAATTGGTCTATTTATAGTAGTGTGCGCGTGCACTCAAAGGTAATTACTGTGTACCGATAAACATTGCACACATATATTATAAACGATTAGGAGGAATAGTGTGGCGCGTCTTCGTGGCCTGCACTATCTATACTCGATTGTTACGAGCGTATGATTGACGTGCTGAGTAGTTGCGCGGCGCATTGTTGATGTACCTGATAGTGGCGCGGTACATATTTGATTTTAGTTGAAATGCGCATTGTAACTTAGGATCCTCAAAAAACATAGACTACAGCAATTTAATAAAATAAAAGTATTGTATGGTTACAGAACTTACACACTTACAGATATTTTAACATTATACAAAATATTTCAAACTAATTTTGTTTTGAGTAAATGTAGATATTTTTTATTATACTCGTTCACTTTTGGTCCATACGGTAGGTTGTTCCTTACGTCGGGCATAAAATTAATGTCGCTATCGGTGGGAAGTACTTGTGCAGGCAGGAATATTTTTTATTTTGTAGGTAATTTTATACAAATTTCAAATTATTTTTAACATTAGTTTGTTAGACTGCGCCCGATTATAAATTAAATTTTGCCTAGTTGCTTATAGCTACCGGTCGTTACCTGCCCACTTTGGTTAGATTGCTCTGCGAATCGCCTAATTCTAGGTTAAATCACATTTCACAAATCGACAACGCGGTCTTACCGCCGGGCGAACTATTGCATGTGCCGCCATCTCTAGAAACAAGTCCATTAAACGCTAATTTTAAATGGGAGTATCTCTCAATGCATGGGGTGCATTTGATATCCTGGTAGTGTATGCTACTTATCAAACTAAACAACAGGGGGACGGTACTGGAATTATGACTCCTCGATATGTTCCTATTTCATTAATGGTACTACCAAGCCGCGGCTCGATTATTTTTGTTCTGCTATCACCTTACTTACTAATACATTATATCAGCGTATGACAACTTCGCTGTCGAGATTCGTGCGATGTGTGAGTAGCTAACGGGGGAGGGGGATTAAGAAAGTATGCAATGCATCGGCATAGTGAATTATTTCTGGAAGATTCGGAGTATCATACAATGTTGGGCTACGTTATTGTCTGAAAACGGCAGGCTTATTTAGTGCGAGTAGTGCTGTGGTCCTAACCGCCCAGTTGTACGCCCCTTTATTTGCGAGTCTCGTACTAACAGTCTGCGTGTTATCTCTCCAAGTCTTTTTGTTTAACTTATGTTATCTTTTTGTTTAACTTATGTTACCTTTTTGTTTAACTTATGTTATCTTTTTGTTTAACTTATGTTATCTTTTTGTTTAACTTATGTTATCTTTTCGGGATTTATTACACGTTACAGTCAGTATTGTCGCACAAAAACAACAAAAACTTTTACATTAGTTGTCGTCAATTCGCATAATTTTCTTGCCACATGCAGTCCCCCCTTTCCGCTCTCAAATGTGCCATCGGATACTCACAAATCCCACGAAGCGTGATAGTATAGTCATTTTACGGTGGTGTGCATAGTCATTTACATGTGAGCGAAATGTCTCAAGGTTGTGCCGGCCTCCTAAGTTGCGCCGGCCTAATTCAGTTGCAACGCAGCATGGCACTAACTCTTACTAAAACTTGTCTTTGTTACATTCAGGTGTACATCTTGTTCGAAGTACTAAGTCCACTCCTGTGTCCGTTGGTGCTATTCTCTCTCCGCACGCGGGCGTTAGACATCGTGGACTTCTACAGAAACTTCACCGTCAGCGTGCTTGGTATCGGGGACGTCTGCTCATTCGCTCAGGTGACTATATTTTATAGTGTAATAAGAGGTTGTGACATACTGTATTGCAGTAAAATGGGGCCACACACCACCACTTTCATGTTTGTGATTTGTGGGTTTCCAATAGGCCACCTATTCATGAGGAATGGGGGATGAAAAGTGAGAGAGCCGCTAGACACCAAAATGCTCGTTTGATCCCTGACTATCTAAAAGAATAAAGGGATTAGAGGGCAAACGAGGAGCATGAGCATTTTGGTGCGAATCGGTAGCCGTAAATGTTCCCACAGGGTCTATGCAGATGCGTTCCCACAGGGTCTATGTAGATGCGTTCCCACAGGGTCTATGCAGATGCGTTCCCACAGGGTCTATGCAGATGCGTTCCCACAGGGTCT
>JAFELO010001546.1:558188-574071 GCA_017140195.1 Eumaeus atala
TTGGGGTACAAAGAGCAGCCACCTCGGTTCAATTGGCTTCGCCCGGGTTCACCCCAGGCTACCGAGCCCCACCCCTACGACAAGGCTTGAACCATGATGGGGGGGTCACGCTCTATTTCTCGATCGCAGTTTTACAGGATTTCACTCCTGAAAACCTTTACACCGCGCGACCTATTTCTTAAGGAGTAAATTTTAACATTAAATATATTGTCCCTTGTCTTGTCTAGTGCTTGTAACACAAGTCTATAAGGTATCATGTACCGAACAGCCTGCGAGCGAAAGAGCGTAACAAGTCGTCTATTTCATTCCATTTGACGATTGCGTTCTCAGATCAGTTAGAATACCGTTATCAAGTAAAATGATATCGCCATACCGACTCACAGACAGTTCGATTTTGTCTTCGTGAGAGTTGTACGTCATATAAGTTGAACCTTTGAACGCGCAATGACACATTTACGGTGTCTGATTAGATGTAACGTGAAAAGCAGCGAGTAACCGTAGTAACTCATAGCCCGTGATGTCTTTCTCCGTTCAACGCGTAACTGCACCAGCGCTGACAACTGACATTTTGGTTCCACTCAGACGCCGCGAGCTATATCTGCTACTGAGTTAGGGCTTTGTTTCTACTAGAGGACACAAAAGTCTTCGCTAGTCCGATGAACACTGTAGAGGCAGGAGCAGTGGTGCCGCCAAATGGTAGTAGGTCTCTCCGAAAAAAGAAAGAAAAATTTTGTGTTTATATCTATACTTCTGAATTGCAGCTGGACGTTAGAAGACACGGTCATCCAGATTGGCAGACGGTGGGCAAACGAGACAAAGTAAAAGGTTTGTGATCTAAATATATTAAAATCGTGTAGCGTTGATGTAGAGTTTGTGCATCTATCATTTCAATAATTTATTGACCTTATACACAGTAACTAGGTAACACGTAATTCTGTTTATATCATATTACTTTGTACATGAATAAACCAAAGACAGTAAAAATAAATTCGCTGCTTAACATCCAGCTGAATCACAACAAACGTTCGTATGATAAGTATTTATCACCTAATATCGGATGACCCCTGGGTGTAGCCTGACTGCCGAAAGTCATAACATTCCGTGATCGGCGGTAACGACAATTAGGGTTGCGGCCAGGTTGACCCGCTCCAACGCCGACAGCAGAGCCGTTTCCAACTCCAAGGTCTCATCAAGCGCCCGATAAGAATTGTTTGTTCCAATGATGCGCGTATCTATCATTCCACCTAAAATATAGTGTTTAACAGGAAAACGTTTGTCTGACAACCCTGAACGGCTACAAGGGATCGTTAAATTTTATGAGGTTTTGTATTCAACATGAGACGTGTTACTCTTCACAGGGCTTTTGAGTGTAGGGATAGCTGATCCGTCTCGTTCCCAATCACTCAGTACAATTCGTTGTATTTTTGTTGTTTTCAAAATTGTTCTTCGTCTGGTATTCACTTTTTTGAACGTGAGGAAGGCATTTATGCCCCATCGGCACACTCTGGGGCGCCGACTCAATGTGGGGAGGGGACTATCTTCCTCTCGGAGAATCCTTCCCACTAGAACCTCACGGGGGATGAGAAGACCCACCCAGCAACAGGCACACCTCAGCGGTATTCTTTTATTTTGAATTTATTTAAAATTACTTTTTAAACCCAATCAAAATTAATATCTAGAAGTTCACATGATATGACAAGTGCTGTCGTTGTCATTGTTTCACTTTTATTGTAATAATGTCTAATTATAATCTTCTTTTAATATATCCATGTATGTAACACGTATCAATTACACACACTTGTAATGTTTGTATTGTCATAAAACTTGGAAATTATATTTTGATTGATGACAATACGATATTATGGTACCAACGAGCTGGTCTGATTATGGAATTGGAAGGTGGATGGAACCTCGGACTGCCTAACAGTAGACACAGTTTACAAAACGTTAACATCTGAAAGGGTTTGACTGTTTATTGGTGAAGAAAAAGTGGACTGTTTCATCTGCATTTTGTATGATATGTATGGTGTCTTTTCAATGTACAATTAAATGCCAGTGAATTGCAATGAGACAGTTAAAAGTTGTGTGATACTGAAGATATAGAAATTTATAAAAGAACGTAGAAAAGTGAACTGGCGTTTAAGATGTATTGTTGTTCATTTCTTGTTATAAAAAAAAGTCGTGAAAGTGCTTATGAAATGTAGATTGATAAATGGTTAATAAAAGTCATAAAAAGTATTTATTTTGCTCGAATCTAGTTGGAAAGCCAAGTGATTCTCCAATACGTTATTTGCCCGATATAACTGCACTTTAGCCGAGCGCGAATGTCTACACGACGCATTGCCGTGGTCCCTTTAAGTGGCCCGCATGTTCCCCTGCAATTATTATTGCTCATAGATTTTAATTATGAGGACGAGCGAAGATTTTTCGCATCTACAACATTAGCCATGTTACGTATAAATGTTGCAGCGGCCAATACACAGTACAACCAAGGCGAGGACGGCAAGACGGAGTTATCTCTTTTGGCGTTCTCGTGCCGACACCCGGGCTGGCAGCCCGCGGAGACCACACAGCGACGGTTCCTCAGGTCGCTGCGACAGAGCGCTTACAACGCCATTCCCAATAACAACGGACTGGTGAGTACGCCCCTCTACTATTCAAGCTGTGCACATGATGAAGAAAACGAGAATGAGAAAAGGCGCCAGTAGTACGCACCAAAAAAAGAACAGTCGATAGCATTTTACGTGACAACTGTTCTCCAATTCGTCTGTGAGCCCGTCAACCGATGGAGTGAAAGAAACGACTTGTTACGCTATCCGACTCGCACATGCTGCACATTATTACGACCTCATTCGTTTTCGTGCATTCCTTCTCGATTTACAAGACGATAAAAAGTTTGGTAATGTTTGTTGGTTATTTGTTAACATGACGTGGTATCATGGAGTTAGCTTAGTACTATTACCATCCTACACTATCGTGGGACTAGGTTTATTCCGCGAACATATTTCAATATACATTATGTTGATTACAGAATAAAACAATGCTCGGTTCGTACATCCAACAGAGCATATTCGGCGCAAACACACCGCTACCAGCGGTGCTCTCCTATTACCAGCAGAAAACACAGTTTCGTCTGCCGGTTAGTATTACTAAGTACCACTCAGCCTTCTAAGAAGGATAATTGAAAAAGGAATATGCCAAAGATTTCAATAAATTAATTAAAAAAAAACTTATTGAATAAAAAAATTGTCAAATAAATATAATTCATATATTCTTGTATAAGTCAAAGCGTGTTATATTATATAATCTTTGTCAAGCCTGTTGGTATGTACGTAAAAAGCAATGATGAAAAAAAATTTTGGTTATTACGATGGCTTGGCTTTTAGGACATGGACGAGACTAGTGACGAGGAAGACGCGCCGTCAGCGTCAGGCGCGTCGAGGACCGGCGCCAGCAGCGGCCTGGCCACCAGCGCCATGGTCACCACACAGCACGACCCGTCCTCAGAGGAGGTGCGGGACATGTCCGTGAGCGCGCTGCATCTGTACGACCTGCATCTGTCGCAGGTGTGTGCGTACCCCTAACGCCGCCGTCTGTTGCAGATACCAAACTATTTTCGCTGTATGCCAATATGCGTGACAGCGTTTGACTGACAAAAATGCTATGTAATGTAAGGAAATAAAATCGATTGTTTTAAAATATTGTATCAGTCGAGATATGTAATCCAATACAAATAAATCAATGTTGTCCTATGCGTCGATCTCGTGTCAATTATTCGGTCGAGTTAAATAATTTTTGTGTTCGACATACATTTTAAGAATACACCTAATTTATTTGCCGTTAATAATGTTAATGATATTTCCTTGCCATTTTCAAATAATTCAACGTACTTTCATAAATTTTATTGTTGTGATTCTGAGCACATTTATTGTAAACACAGAAAAATGAGAACTGTCACGCATATCAACTTGACTGACAATCTCGTAGGTGTCCTGTAGGGTGACGATCAAGCCTCTGTGACCACAACTCCTTTTTGTTGCTTCAGTTCAGCTCTGACACTATGGGTACCCTAAATCTAGAACAATGATAATAACATTCGTATGATATAATTACACTCTATTAATTATTTCATGCGTAATTCACTATTATTTTTACAATAATACAGTTTCTATTCAGAACATACGAGGGGTGATTGATAAATATCCGACAAAGAAAAACTTAACCTATTTAAAACAATTTTATTTTTCAACGTTGTGTCCTTCTACCTCGTCGCGCTTAGTCCAGCGCTCTCTTCTCCAATGCCGTTACACCAGTTTGATCAAATGTTTTCCTCAAAATACTCGTCTACAGCGACAATGACTTCATCATTTGATAAAAGTCTTCGCCCACCTAACCCTTTCTTGAGATTCGAGAATAACTGGGAGTCACACGGGGCCAGATCTAGGGAATAGGTTAGGGGATGCGGTAACAATCCGATCCGCAATTCATGGAGTTTGGCAACTGCAACCCTTTACACTTGCACAGGTGCATTGTCGTGGTGGAATAAAACTTTCTTTTTTGCTAAATGAGGCCGTTTCTTTCGGATTTCTTCGCAAAATATTTGTAGCAAACTTGCGTAATACTCTTATATATTGCATATACTTACTAATAAGAATAAATTCAAATTTGGCGTTCCATTTTCTTAAAGATATAATGTAGTAAATTTTGTTTGCCTATCTTTTTTTAAGTTTGTCGTTTCGGCCAGTTATCAATCAGCCCTCGTACACATATAATCCTAAAGTCCGCCATTCCATGATTGTCAACACACTACAGCGACGCCACACTTGCATTCCATTGCTCTATTATACGAGAGCTGATCATCGAAATTGTGTTGGTGGCAACAAAAAAACAAGTGGCTACCACTGCCTGTATTTTTGTGATGTCCTATAAATAATAAAATATTCTTTTGTATTACATTGCCGCAAACGAATAGTCTAATCAAATGATGGTAAGTAACTTTTCCAGCTGTTATCGTGACCTTCGTGTGTTTATTTCATTTTTTTTAGAATGTAAGGGCAAATGAGTAGTCGGATCCTTTTAGTGACTACTAACACTCATGAACATCCACATGTTAGCACAGACTTCACTTTGCAGAAGGTATCATGTGAGCCAGAGGTATCATCCCCATCGTTGAGATTCATTTCGGCTGCAATGGACATGATGAGCGTAGTCGAGAATTCGACCACACTGGCGTCGTTTTGTGATTAACCGGGTGATAAAAATATACGTAACTGGCAAAACCCTTCATAACTGTAAAGGAAATTTGTAATTTGACCGAAAGCTCGTAACTTAAAAATAGTATAAAAAACTAGTATATTATTAATTCAAATCATACCATAAATTTCCATCAAGAAGTGTCGATACATTAAACCAACTTTCATAGCTTCAAAGGAAACGTGTTATTTGAGCGAAGGTGTAAAACCTAAAAAATGACACGTGTAACTTGACAGAAGGGTCATAACTTAAAAATTGTATAAAAGTGTTACTCGTATTATTTATTCAGGCTGTAACATGAATTTCCATCAGGAAGTGACAATACACTCAATCAATTCAATCAACTATCATAACTTAAAAGTAATATGTAATTTGCGTGAAGGATCATATATTAAAAGCAAATGTATAATTTTAAATATGGGTTCTAACTTATAAGAAAATATTTAATTTGATTTCGTGACCAGACTGCCTGTTCAAGAATATCCCTTCCTTATTGCTTTCCCTTCTTTATTGCTTTTTATTAATTAAATCTGACTATGAAAAAATACCAAAACTTTCCTTAAGATATTGTTATATATTTTTAACGTATGGAAATGACCTTGTGAATGGGATTGTATCTACCAGGATGTAATAAAAAAATATGTTAAATGCTCTAAAAATGATTAGAAAGAAAAACTAGATACTTAAAAAAGTTGACACTGGATTTATTCGAAATGAAGAGACACAACACTAAATGTCAACGATAAATGCTTAAATACCGTCGATAAACTGAGTGAATTAAAATAATAGTTTTAAACAATATTGTTAGGTTTTAAATCGCATTCATGTTATAAATGTGAAAATTTATACCAGATGGATTGAGTATCGGCCTAACACTGATTCATTCACTTTAAAAATCAAATCTACCCACATTGTTTAGTTCAGTTCAGTTAATTGTGTGAAATTCGAAACGTGTGCGATAATTAGTTGCCATTTTATATTTTTTTAACAATGCAATCCGACATAGTTTCTGCAAATGGAGCAAATCGAAATCACCGAAAGCCATCCATAATGATCAATACTTTAGGAGATTCTGCTCTGTCTTTCCTATCATCCGTCAAAAAATGGATAGAATTTAACCGTGGTATACAGAGTGTGAAAGATGAACCCCGCTCTGGAAGGCACTACTAGTGCGTAGTTCGACGTTCACTACTAGTGAAAATATAAAAAAAATACTTGATTTAATTATGGGACACCTCAGATTAAAAATTATAGAGATAGCATCTCTTATCAACGAACTCAAAACATCATAGTCAACGAATTGGGTTTCCACAAGGTGTCTGCGAGGTGTTCTGCGGCTGCTTTTAGTTGTACAAAAAAGGACGAGATTAACTATTTCATGTGACTGTTTGGGGTTAGTTGAAGCCAATGCAGATGATTTTTTGAATCGGTTTGTTATAATGGATGAAACATGGGTTCATTACTGTACGCCAGAAACGTAAAACCAATCCAAACAATGGAGAAGACCTGGTTCACCACCACCCCCTAAAAAAAGGCTAAGGCGATTTTGTGGACAAATAAAGTAATGACTTCAGTATTCTGGGGTGTGGTTATTGATTATCTTGAAGGGTGTCAGACTACAAACTGGTTACTACTGTGTATTAATAAGTCGTTTACGAGAGGAAATAACAGAGAAGCGCCCAGGAATGCTAAGAGGAGGAGTCCTGTTTCATCTAGATAACACTCGTGTTCACACGTCTGCGCAATCGATGGCTGAAATCCACAATTGTGGCTTTGATATATTACCGCATCCGACTTACTCATCTGATCTGGCACCGTCAGACTTCTTTCTGTTCCCTAACCCAAAAAAACACTTGGGAGGTCAAAGATTTTCGACAACGACGAGGTCAAAACAGCAGTAGACGCATATTTGATTCTAAGCAAGAACCGTTTTTTTCAACGGTCTGAATGCTTTAAATGGGAGATGGCAAAAAAGCATCGAACTTGACAGTAGAAAAATAAAAATATAACTAATTTAGTAAGTGTTTATTTTCTTGGTTAGGCCGAATAATTTTCGATCCACCTTCATATGTGTTTGATATCACGTACAAACTACTTAGTTAGCATTTACAGTATTTTAAATGTTTAAATTCTGCATGTATAATATTTTGTAATCTTATACATTGAGAATATAGATTTTAACAGCTCTATACTATAGATTAAAGTTAGCAAGTGAAAGTTGTATCTTGATCGTTATATAGTACAAGTAAGACGTAGTGAATACAGCATGTATTGCAGCAGAATTGAGCCGGCACGAGAAGGGAGTAACATATCGCTTACATGTTTTTTTTTGTCTTTTTTTTTCGGAAGCACCGACTACTGGTTGCGACACTATTGCACCCTCCTTTACGGTTCATCAGACTAATTCTCGCTTACATCATCGACATCGCAGTAAAGAGACAGCGCTGGGAGTCAGTAGGTGCCAGCCTTTACATCTACTAAATTATTATGTCTTAGGGCCTTTGTACTCACCAAAAGGTTCTGACTATTCGTTTTCCCCATTATACTATAATTCAATCCCTCCCAACTCAACTCCCGTACGCGCTCTTATTTAGTGATATATGGTAGTAACGTTTTCTTGGCAGGTGGCGACAACAGAACCCCTAGAGTGCTGCACGAAGAAGTGCCACGAGCGAAGCCCGGTGGAAAAGTGGTCTAGTAATGAGGAGACGCCGCTCTTACACCGTCCATAACACTGGTACCCCGCCGCTACTCCCGTGTGGCTATAGCGAACTCGCATGCCAATGTATACCAGGTGCAGCGGATATTATCTCTCTATTTTCATGTCGGTTATTTCTCATATCACTGGTACATTAACCATATATTGTAGATTCATTAAAAATGTTTTTTGTAACTCGCCTAAAATGCATATCAGTCACCGTAAAGGAACAAACATGCCATAATTACCATCATCACCATTAGCAGTGATCATTACCGGGAGGTGGCCGAAAGCGGACCGTGCGCGAAACATAGATGGAACATTAAACCAATCGAAACACGTGCCTTATTATTCAATATACACATTAAATGGGTAAATATAAAAAAAGGTTATGAGATATCAATAATAGTAATTCGACTCGTGATACCTAGTTACCAGGTCACTTGTATTAATGTCAAACGAGAACTGCACGTTTTAGTCACTAGTTGGTGCGGCAGTCTATAGGCACGGTCCCTATAATGATTTTTGTTTTATACTTAATTAGAATTATTTATTTTATTTTTTAACTATAAAAAAGTTTTATAGACATTATAAATAACTCTGCTAAAATAATGTGTCTATTTCTCGTTCATTGTAAATATTTATTTTATATCAAATTGTGATTTTAGTAATATCTTCTTAAAATATTCAAAAGCGGTGTACGATAATGCCAGAAGTTTTTTTTTGTCCACCGGTTTAGCAGACAGTCTCATCACCAAATTTAGAGATGCATACTAATGGTGTCCTTGACCTCAATTATGTTTAAATGTCAATTATACCATATTCCGCAACCTCATCTTCGGACGACCATATTTGAAAATAAATACACTGGTAGAGAAATTAAACAAAAATGCACTAATTAAGTGTTTAAGTAATAAATAAGACTTTGAAATCAAAAACATGGAGAAACTAATAAAATAAAAATATAGAAAAAAATTTATAAATGAGGATTTCTGTAAATAATTTTTGCTTTATGTTAGCGACAGCAAAGAAAAATTGGTTTTATCGCCATTTCATCAGGTTTCGGACAACATTAAGTTTCGTTCGGTTGCCATAACTTCACCGATATCATATAACAATAAGATGGAAACATCTTAAGTTAAGACGCAGTCATTTTTCGTATAGGTATAATATATAAGATCACTTTATTCTGCTTAAAACTTGTTTCATATGATTCATGAAAGTCATTTTATATTGAAGTGCTACGATCTTTTTTAAGTTGTACCTGTATACATTGGTATAGTGTATATAGATACGTATGATATGGACGCCATATGAAACGTGCATATACGTACACAGTTTGCGTGCTATACGTACGTTGTTGCAAGTTCGTAAGCAGTGACCGTTTCAAGCACCAGCGGATACTGCCGACAATAACATAAACAAATTATCACTTGTAACACTCACTGTTTTATTTGAGATGGATTTGTAGGTGTGAATTCACTACCCATATTATTCTGTATTACTTTAATCATAGCCAAATATAATATAAGTATAAACCCGAAATTAACACTCATTGAGGTTAGACAATGTGGGCAGTGGATAGCACACTACTGTGAAACCAATTTATTAACATTTGATATGTAAAGAATGTAATGTAAGGACAATAGACAAAAGTTATACTTTTATGACGATTGTCTATGGAATGCGATCACATAGCCTCGGTAGTGTAGGATGGGGTCTCATATTAAACTATTGCTAGTATTTTCACTTTTACGCTAATGCTTTGACAGCTTTATGCATCGTGTGATATTAATACATTATAATTGCTATTGTAGGCATTTGCGGCGGTGTACCCGGCGATTTAAGTGTATATCTTATACGCGTACGAAGGTACTATAGGTTACTCTAGTAATGAACACGTCTAAAATTTTAATCCGATTTTTATACGCACAAGATGTATAGAATAACGTGTAGTTGAAGTTTTTTTAATTGCTATATAATTAAAAGCAATATTTTAATATTAAAAGTGTTTACAGATTTATACTATGTCATACCATTTTTACTTCTCACGGACGGATGGTTTTTAGTACATATAAAATTATGTCGACATAATTAAAGTAATTTTATCTGATATCATGACGTGAAAAAAATTAATAGTTATAAATATAGAGCTTCCAAGTGACTAATAGTGTTGGTATATCCATAAGGATGAGGTTGACGATTTGGTACAAAGTACCTATTCGATTAACTTTAGAGCTGGATCCCTCTAAAATTATCAGTATAATGTACTCTCCGGAATGTACAATGGCATAATGTTTGGCCTGAAATAAACGTGTAACGGTTTTATTGAATGAGTGTTGATGTAGTGTAATCAGTAACCGACTTTTTAAAATAACAACGCACCTTCAGGCCAGCACCCTAATGGATTAGACGGAGAGAACCGACCGACACCTATCATGATCGTTAAAATTGTGTCATGTGATTTTATTATAAATATTCACATGTTTAAACGTTGAATATAAAACAAGTTTTAATATAATGATATTTATGTAGTATTTTTAAGAGCAATTGTTCAACAAATGACGTTACTGGCACATCTCTTTTCAGTAACTGGCCACACTAACTAAATTGAACTGAATTTACCTTTGAGACAATTGAAACGAAGTATTTTGTAGTAGAAAGATGTATTTACATTAAATCTTAAAAGAAAATAAGTCTAAAAGATTTAAGATAAATTAAAAAAAATAATATTACATGAAAGGT
The DNA here is from genome assembly GCA_017140195.1 of Eumaeus atala. Lineage (NCBI taxonomy): Eukaryota > Metazoa > Arthropoda > Insecta > Lepidoptera > Lycaenidae > Eumaeus > Eumaeus atala. The sequence continues at coordinate 568,885 of JAFELO010001546.1, forward strand.
GATGAAGAACGAAAAATTCAATGTATACATTTGAAATTACTGGCGAGGGCGGCCATTTACTCATATGTATCAGGCTTGTAACAAGGAGTTTAGCACGTGGCGTAAGTTGAACCAAGATGGCAATTGTCAGCGCAGGTACAGTCAGTTACGCGCAGAACGGAGAATGACGTCAAGGGTTATGAGCTACTATGGTAACGCGCTGCTTTTCGCGTTACTCCTCATGCCACACCTTTGAGACTCCGTTAAATAGTCATAATAATGAATTTTACATTCGCCTAAATATACGAAAAACTATACCCTAAATGTGTTTCTGCACATCCATAAATAAAAGTTCAAGTTATATGTCGCAACATATGATAAATTATTTCTAATAAACAAGTTAGTAATTACAATAAAACTACGTTTACGGATTCTATCGCGGTTTATTTAATTACTTAACTAGCCGAACGTTTCAGGAGCTTCACAGCAACCATGGTAATTGGTCCTTCTAGTTTCGCATTTCACAGATTTTTAACATAATATAGTTAGTAGCAAAATCCCGAGCCTTGCCCAAACGTAATCAAAAATAAAATAAACATCACGCACGCACACACCGTTTCTAACAACACAAAATTAAAGTTATCAAGAATATTTAACTTATTCACATAAGGAACCATAAATTAGAGACTTAACACTTAATAATTGAGTCTGTTGTCTATGGCGTACTCTTTTTATTATGTTTATTTTGAATTCCTAAACTGTGACCAGTTACTGATAGTAGCCGATATTGCTCAGTTTATTCTATTATGTCATGATTCAATGAATGTATAAAATTGTGGAAAGTACGAGTGTACTCGAGTTTGTACTCGGGTCAGATTTCATGAAAGTATTAAGGCTGTTCTTTCTAGAAATTACGTGTGGAATGTACTCTGCCCAGATTTACCTGCACGGTAGTAATTGAAATAAAACTGATCTCTATCCTTCCCTGCCTTGCGTCGATCTACTCATAGGGATTCTGTCTGAAAGTCATCGGATATATTATCAGAGTATGTGGCCAAACAATGAACTGTGCTCTAGCTTAGCGAAAGTATTTGGTACAATCTAGATTCCCCGAACGTGTAAGGGCTGGGTTTCCCTAGTTGTTGTTACAGTGTATGAACAGTGTCCTTTTTTAATAAACATCCATTGTTGTCAACAAACATTCCTGTAGGTAGTACGAGTTGGCACAATATACTCTGCCCAGATTCAGTGAACATGTAAAGGTTGGGTTTCTAAGGAATTTACGATTTGGAAAAATGTAAAGTCACGAACGTATAGTCTGTGTTAATCTGGTAGGTATGATTTGGGACTGTACGAGCTTAGATACGACTATAGGGCTATAGGTATTGACCGACTTCATACAGAAGGTAGTTGGTACAATTAACTCTGCCCTTATATGATAAACGTATAAGAGCTGGATTACTATGGAATGTTCGATGAAAGTTCAGGGGCCGGTTCGCTCTGGAAAGTACAAGCTGGTAGAATGTCTAATAAAACTTTAGGGGCCGGTTCCCTTTGGAAAGTACAAGCTGGTAGAATGTATGATAAAACTTTAGGGGCCGGTTCCCTTTGGAAAGTACAAGTTGGTACAATGTCCGATGAAAGTTTAGGGCTCGGTTCCCTCTGGAAGGTACGAGTTGGTACAATGTCCGATGAAAGTTTAGGGGTCGGTTCCCTCTGGAAGGTACGAGTTGGTACAATGTCCGATGAAAGTTTAGGGGTCGGTTTCCTCTGGAAGGTACGAGTTGGTACCATGTCCGATGAAACTTTGGGGGTCGTTTCCTTCTGGAAGGTACGAGTTGGTACAATGTTCGATGAAAATTTAGGGGTCGGTTCCCCCTGGTAGGTACGAGATGGTACAATGTCCGACGAAAGTTTTGGGGTCGGTTCCCTCTGGAAGGTACGAGTTGGTACAATGTTCGATGAAAGTTTAGAGGTCGGTTCGCTCTGGAAAGTACAAGCTTGGACAATGTCTGATAAAACTTTAGGGACCGGTTCCCTCTGGAAAGTACAAGTTGGAACAGTGTTTGTTGAAAGTTTAGGGGTCGGTTCCCTCTGGAAGGTACGAGTTGGTAAATGTTCGATTAAAGTTTAGGGCTCGGTTCCCTCTGGAAGGTACGAGTTGGTACAATGTTCGATGAAAGTTTAGAGGTCGGTTCCCTCTGGAAGGTACGAGTTGGTACAATGTTCGATGAAAGTTTAGAGGTCGGTTCCATCTGGAAAGTACAAGTTGGTACAATGTTCGACGATAGTTTAGCGGCAGGTTCGCTCTGGCAAGTACGAGTATAAGGATTGGATTTCACTGAATAGTACAATTTGGTATAATTACTCTGCCACGATTAGATGAACGTGGCGTACATCTGTCCTGATGTGTTGTGAAACCGATAAAGCGTGAGCGTATAACATCTTTCTAGTAAGTAGAGTTTTTCCGAGTAGTTAGTCTTAGTCGGCGCACATGCTAGTTGGAAATAGTTTAGACGCAAAGTGAGAAAGCATGGACATACACGAGGCATGTGCAATTAATGTTTTGATTATTTGAAAATAAGTTAATGGGAACACATAATTGATAACATTGATACGGACTCGCATCAGGTATCTTTACATTGTTGTAGATATAAGTGTAGATGTTATATTTTGAAATATTTTAGAATAGCTAGATTATATATGGCATTATAAAAAAAAAACAGTCACCGAAAATCACATGGCTTCCGCGAATATATATTTATATATTTTATAGGTATTATATGCGACATAAGATATTCATGATATCACAATTATTAGATATTCATGATACGCAAAACGCTTCTCAAGTCATAAGTGCAATATTGTAGTCTGTTCGCTTTAAGATTGCAGTGATGTCATGAGTCATTCAAGTACTATTCTGTTCTATAAACGTGGAATTTTTATTGTCTTCACAGTGTCGTAATTTTATAGTTGTTTTAACCTATTGAAGATACTTTCCAAGTAAAGTAGGAAAGAGTACACTGTAAATTTTATATTAGGAACTGCTATTGAATTTGAGAATCGATAATGGTGACGTCATTGCATTGTTAAAGCTCACAGATTGCGTTGTCAATTTCGGAGTAAGATAAGTTTGCGGTTTCAAGTGTATCGTACGCAATCCGTATCATCAGTGACTTGGTAGCGTTACATAACGTAGACAATAATATTATATAGATGATAATATAATATTATGTAATTACCTCTAACCAATTCAAATTTTAATATATTATTAACCAATGTTTGTGTGTTCCCTACGGGTAAGATTAAAGTAGTAAATTTATACAGTTGTTGTTGCTTCTAACAATGGACAAGGTACTATGATAGTTCACATATACGTTAGTAGATAGACATACTTATCATTTCAGTATAGTAGATATTCAATGATAAATCAGATAGTGTACAGAGAGAACAAATAATATTTTAGGGCTGGTTTCACCGGTTCCCAATGACGTACCGGTTAGATTTGGAAACTTATCTGTCATGTAAACTAAGTTTTGCTTTCACTAGGTCCGGATTAGAGTGAAGACATGAATTTATGCTGTAGTTAAAAATTTTATAACGAATCACTTGATAAATACCTGCGAAAACGGCCCATATTGTTATATTATTGGAACAAAAGGGAAACAAATCTAATTGGAGAGATATGAAACTGCTAAATTGCGATTTAATCTCAGATACAACAGAAATATTTTTATACAGAAAAAAACATTGAAACGCTTTTTGGACCTAGACTTCCGCATTACCTGATGTTGCAGATATCTGTGCAAATAATTAAATGCAAAACTAATGAATTAACATTAGTGCTTTCTAGTAAAATGAAACTCACTTTGTTCATATTATACGCTATCAAATGCAGACCTTCCCATATATAATACAGACGTTTGTGGGCATTGGATATCACCCGTGTTAGGAAGGGGTTCTTAAAATACATAAACTGGCGGCGGAAGCAAATTGTTCATGTCTTCTCCTGTATAAAATATAGACGTCAAATTATCCGTGTGGATCTATGGACCGTATAAATCACCACATTTATGTCTCCTCTCTTAAAATACAAATACTTATGGATGACGGAAATCGACCTGCTCATGTCGCATCCCTAATAAAATGCAGATGTCTGTAGGCGACTCATATCATCCTTTTCATGTGCTATCCCTTATAAAATGCAGATGTCTGTAGGCTACAGATATCACCTTTTTCATGTCTCTTCCCTTATAAAATGAGTGACTCGCAACATGACTTCTGCACCTACCGACCACACACCACAACGACCAACCCTATTAGTTTTGTTGTTCAGAAAAAAAAGCGTTAGATCAGAGAAAGCACTGGCGTGGCCTATTTTCATTTTCAAAAATCCTTTGACCGTGTTAATAACTTTTGTTTAAATTTTGGGAATTAGGCTTCACACTCAATTTAGTAAATTACTTTTCCAGTTATTTATCAGGTCGCGTACGATAATAATAATGTGCAATTGGGACAATTTCGGTCAAATCCGGATTAAATTAATTCTGGAGTAAGCCAGAGAAGCATTTTGGGACCTACCCAATTCCTCATCATGACGAATGATTTGTCAGATGTACTCATTGGAACCAGTGTCTGATGTTCGCTGATAAGGAATTATTTTTAACAGTAGAAAATTATTCGGACTGTGAGACGTTAAATACTGACACAGCTAATAGGTTAGCACGTGGAGTGCGACAAATAAACTATCCTTTAATTTATCTAAATGCAAAGTTGTGAGCTACACTCGATCTCGTACGCCGGTATTATATCAGTACAGTATAGAGTTCATAATATTCGCGATTTAGTATTGCTTTTTGATTCTTTTCTGACACTTAACGAACGTATAAAAGTTATTTGCCAAAATTCCTAGAATGCCCTTGGATTTATCATAAGGCAAAGGGCTAGGTTTAAAAATAAAACATGTGTTACGGTTTTGTATTTTGCGTTTGCGTTATATATGCGTAGCTTTTTAGAATATAATATCAATTGGCGGTGGATATCACCATGTTCTTGTTCCCTTCCTTATAAAATGCAGATATCTATAGCCAGTGAATATCACCTTGTTCATGTTCACTCCCATATAAAATGCAGATGTCTATAGGCAGTGAATATTTATCACCTTGTTCATGTTCACTCCCATATAAAATGCGGATGTCTATAGGCAGT
>JAFELO010001547.1:0-15952 GCA_017140195.1 Eumaeus atala
TAGTCGTCCCCTTGCGACCCAACCCGGGTTATGAGGTTCGCCTCGATGCCCGCAACCCCCCACAGTTTCTGTGGAGATGACCAGCAGTGATGCGGGGAAATTATAATATTCGGTCCTTACATATGAAATTGACGTTTTTCGTACTGGCCACTTTAATGACGAATTTCTCCTCTTTGGTAAGGAATTCCAAATTTGTACAGCTATTAAGTCATGTGTTAGTGCTTCGATGACCGTCATTGATTTTTTTTTCTTCTGTTTGCGTCACTCCGTCCGTTGTGTTCCGTCGTGGCACTGCTGCGGAAACGACACGACGGGTGAATGACGTGTATGGCGGTCGTGTTGCAAAAGAAAACACAGATTGTTTTTGGTTCCAACGTTTTCGTTCCGGAAATTTCGACCTGCAGAACAAGCCCCGTAGACACCGTGAGACCCAAGTTGATAATGGGATAAGAGGCTGGAATCCATCGCAAACCACGTCCGAGTTAGCTCAATCTGGGATGTTAGTGATAAAATTGTTTCAATTCACTTGAAACACATTGGGAAGATTAAAAAGCTTGAAAGGGAAGCAAATCGGCAAACACGCGTTGACTAAACCGGCACAATAATTTTAAACCGAATCATTACTTGTGAGGGAAAATGGATTCTTTACGATAATCGAAAGCGCTTAGCGCAATGGTTGGATCATGGCCAGCCAGCCAAAGCCCCAAACGAAAAAGTTACTTGTAAGCATTTTGTGGACTAGTGCCGGTATTGTTATTACAGTTTTCTCAAATCTGGCCAGACTATTATGGCTAATGTCTATTATCAGCAGTTGCAAACCATGAGGGACAAGTTAGCGGCTAAACAACCTAGACCGGTCAATCGCTCCACGCCACTGCTGCTTCACGACTACGCTAAACCACACCACTGCGCAACAGACGGCTACCAAATTAGAAGACCTTCAATTGGAAAGTCTAAGACATCCTCCTTCAACGAAGTGGTTCAAACGAAAATTGGATTGAACAATATCGATTGGGTAGTTTAAGCGATATGCTATATTTTTGGTCTGCTGCTAGTCTTTGGGAACCTTTCATACGCAAGTCCAGTTCGCCCATTCGTCTTTATAGCGGCAACAGAAATACATAATGGGACAGACGAGAAATCGGCGCCCTTTTACGACCACCGCCACCCGCGAACCTCAACACAATTACTGTGCCGATGCGTTGTCCTCCTTTTCACCTCGACGGCCAAATTGCGCTGCAATGCAGTATGGCACTACTTCTTACTAACATACTTATGTATGGAACCCTAAAAAAAGTCAACAAATCACATCAAAGAAACATCCCACCCGAAAAACCGGCAGTCAAGTAAAACTTAAACATCAATGATGTGGTTGGTAAGAATGAAATCCGTAACATTTTCGTTGTGATCCTATCTTATCAAGCGATAGAGGTTTATCTGCCAGTCGCCTCGAAAAGCGTCAAGCGAATATTTTCTTTTTTGAATTTCTAGATGGTGTTTATGATAGGTGAGTGTATCTTTTGCGTTTCCCAGCTGTAGCTAGCTGTAGCTTTTCTACTAGGACCAAGTAATATTTGGCAATCTTGCTGTGGCTTATAAAGTATACATTTATACTGACGTTTCAGTATTTCGTCAATAAGATAAACAAGATTGTGTAGAAGTTTAAAATAATCAAATACTAAGTTCGCCGTACTCCCCGGACCTTGTTCCAACAGATTACCATTTTTTCCGACATTTGGATAACTTCTTGCAAGGGATAAAAGCCAACTCCGAGGGGGCAGTTCAAATCGACCTTCAAAGATTTTATTGATTCCCGGACGACTGGTTTTTTAGTAAAGGGATCAATGAACTACCTATGAGATGGCAAAAGTGCATAGAAAACAATAATATAAAAAAAAAGAAAACAATAATATAAAAAAAAAAAATAGAAAACTTATATTAGTTCATACTTTGGTTAATATAATATATTTTCTTAAAAATACTCTATTTATTCCTTCCATACAAAGCGCCAGTTTCATATGTAAGGACCTAACATTTTTGATTCTTAGGTATAGATCCTACGAAGCGTAATCCTCGGCATTCGTTTCCGCACGGTCGGTCATGACGGCACGTGTAGCCGAAGCGCAAGGATATATTTACAAGAAGCGCTAATAATGGTTGGAGGCTATACAAACAAAACAAAGTTTATAATGTATTTATTACAGTTACTTTACAGTTTATTATTACAGTTATATACCTAAGACAATTGTCAGGATTAGCAGTTGGTATAAAAACTATTTGTGACCTAAGGTATATGTATACATATTATGCTTACAGCGAAAACTGTATCTCATACAAGCAAACCTAAGCCTGTATTTATAACAATATAATGAACTCCCAGCAAAATTTCGACGCCATCTGCGCAAAACTAAAGCGTGAGTGTGTGCGAGTTTGGGCAGTCACAAGTGTACTCTATATTCAATAATTGCTTTTTTTTTAAGAGGCTTCTCAATCCTGTACGTACATACGTTACTGACTCAGGACTGTTATTTGAAATTCAAAGACGCAATCTTATCTCACATTTTATAAAAACAGTATGTAATCGATTTTCTCAAAATGGACTGAACGGATTTTCATGCGGTTTCTTCAATGGTTTCAATTTTCATGCGGTTCAAGCTATTCCCGAGGAAGGTTTTAGTGTGTAATTAGCTATTTATGTTTGGTCTCTCGCTATTCATAGGCGAAGTCAAAATTCCAAATCTCTCCCAGTGTGGCGCTAGATAAGAATGGATGGATCAAAATTTACACTTCCGAGATGACGCCACCTGTGTCTCCAGCCAATCAAAATGCGACGCGTCTCTAGTCTCCATGTTTTAATAGTCAGCCGGTAGAGCTTATGAAATATCAATAATAGGTGATAGGTATAATAGTCAGAGATAATTAATATACATAGAAAGGGGCTTAAGAAAAAGAAAATATGGTTTCCTACCTGTCTCTTTTTTATTATTTTTTCCCTGTGCAATGTGCATGTGAAATTTGATTGACAAAGATAGCAGTGCATTCTTCTCTATTAATTCTCTCTTTTAACCAACACCGACACTCGTAGCCATAGGGTTGTCTATAGCTTCCCTACTCTATCGATATTATCTCTATGATAACAGAGTCAATATGTTGAAAATTCCCACCAGCTGTTTGAAAGTCCAACACTAAAGACTTACCTAATGTCTCAACTCTGCCTATACTTTTGTTCTATATAAATTATGAGAAACATTAAGTGTTACGGCAATTTCAAAGAAATGTAGAAATCAGCTTTAATTGCGGTCAGTCAAGTGCGAGAAATTTTTATTTTGGAGATTTCGATCCCACAATGAATTCTTGTAAGTTGACTGGTTAGACTTACAAGAAGCACTAAATAACATATCACACAACCTGAGACTACCCTCGAACGTATTAAAATGTTAATTTTATAAAGACACATTTTGCCGGGTAACCAAAATGTTTCCTGGGGACACGAGGATAGATGCAGTGGCGAATCCAGCAGGAGAATCAACTTCCTCTAAAAGAATCCAAGTCCTAAAAATCACTTTATAAGATCTACATCATTAGAGAGGAAAATTCTCACAAAATTTTCAAGTTCTTGTCAAAGTATATTTCTGAGTCCGCCACTGGGTAGAAGGGTGGTTTATTCGAAGACGAGGGAAGCACTGGCGTAGGACACGGAAGAGTCTTGCGGGCTGGTGCACTGCGACGACTGGGCGTACTTCAGGAAGCGCAGAGACGGCTTCGGACAGTTGGCCTCGCCGCGCAACCTCATTATCGCCTGAAAAACAATTTTGCCAATCACAGAATTACATGTTTGTGTGCAGTTTATTGTTTTTTTATGTTATAATTCCTTTTAAGTGCGTTTTGGAGAGATTATGAGTGTTTTTTCTATGATCGTGTACCCATCATAGAAAAAACACTCACCAACGAGACCACAAAGACCAACAGGTAAGATATAGGAAAGCCAATGACACTTCTCAGTCAAAAATGACATCGTAATTCATAATAACTTACTTTTATATTACCTAAGGAAAATATGTATATTATTCTGCGTGCAAACACGTTTATTATATTTTATTTCAGGGGATACGTACGTAGCGGCGGTTTAGTTTGTCACAGGTGCACACGTGTCCGCACCACAAGGCGTACTCTACTTTATCCTTTCCGACCCAGTGGTCCCTCCAGATCATCATAACCCACTGGGAATACGACTGCGCAGCCATCAGACGTCTGCCGTGCAGCGACGTTAGTGGTATTGCTGCCCAATAGGACCGGCACCACCGGCGAGGTACCTCTCGCTCACACGATACCGCCGTAAGTGTCGGCTAACCTGTCGCGTTACGTGTTATTTATAAGTAACCGGTGGTCGATTGAGGTGGTTGGGCGAAGGGGGACAAAGTATCTGCACGTGCGGATGTTAATAGGCGCCTGTAGTCACGAATGACTCCGATTGATATTATGTCACTAGGAAACAAAACATCGGTACTCATGTGGGGTGCGGCGCTCACCTGCAGCAACACGCCGATGGGGTGGCGACCGCAGATGGTGTTGCCATACTTGTTGAGGTACTCCGTGAAGGCCCGCGGGTCCATCTTCTCTATTATATCCATACCCTAAAATTATTACAACATCGTAAATTCAATGTTCATGTTGTAGAGTGTAGAGATATGGAATGACCAACAAATCTATATGTACTATGATAATAAGTCTATATGTACTATGATAATAAATCTATATGTACTATGATAATAAATCTATATGTACTTTGATAATAAATCTATATGTACTATGATAATAAATCTATATGTACTATGATAATAAATCTATATGTACTATGATAATAAATCTGAAAAGGTTTTGATTTTTGGTTGAACGCGCTAACCTCTGAGTTCACACCCCTGGCTGCTATCACCAGCTACGGGCCACCTCAGTACAGATGGCCATCGGCACCAGCGGGGTTTAGGACCCACGGTTTGACGATAAAATTCGTAAGATTCTAGAGTCGCCGGTGACCCACTGACCCCGGTGACAATTATGCGAGTATTTGTGGGCGTCAGTAGTCATCAAGTCGCCGATTGCTCGCTTGCCCCTTAGCGCCTACCTGTTTGTCCAGCCACTCGATGCTCTGGTGGATGTGCCCGCGGGAGGAGTCGCGCCAGGTGTAGCGGAACCGCGAGCCCCAATGGCAGAAGTCGGACGAGACCACCACAAGGTTCTGAGGGTCCGCCAAGTACGGAGCGAGGATCGCGCCGTATCTGAACAGAACAGATGTTTAGAGATAACGTACAATCGGGGTCGGTCACCGGCTTCTCGCAGGCCGCACGAAACGCGACTGAATAGCTTTTCATTTCAACACGGTATAATGTAAGCAAGAAGAGCAGTACATTGCAATACCTGTCACTAATAGAACGAGTAATATAGTTGAGAGTTCATATAAAATTACTTGGCGGGGCAATAAAATACAAAACGACGGCCTCGGTGTCGCGTTTCGTGTAGTTAGTATAAAAGATAATGCGTACCCTTTACGTTATACGTAGGTGTTTGACAAGACACTTTCATTATGAAACGTGTCGTACGCAAGTGAATGCACGCACACGCGTGCCGTACACTGCGTACCGTTTTATTTAATTAAAATAATAAAATCTACTTGTTTATAGTACCTCAAACGAGCAAATGGAGCCTTTCTACAACTAACGAGGCTCATGGACATCAGCATAATTACTATGCCAATGCGTTGCCCTCCTTTTCACCTTCCCCCACCAATGGACCACCGTGAGTGAGTAGCCGCTCACAAACCGCATGAAACTCGACACCGTGGGTGTCACTTTACGGCGGCATCAAGTGAGCGAGAGCTACCTCCTAGGTCGTGCCGGCCCAATTCCGCTGCAAAGCAGCACGGCACTACCTCATTGAAAAATGCATATTAATAATGCATACGCATATTATATTAACATATTAGCTTCCTGCACATCTTCTCCATACAATCTTAACTCTGTCAAATTCAAAATCCCTCCATTCGTGGGATTCTTTACACTTTTAAGACATAGATATATATATTGCAGTCAGGTTGGACTAACGATGGACATAGGAAGGGCAAGAACAACAGATAGTAGCCGACTGTCAGACCTACTGAATATGCATATAAAATTTGGTAAAAATAGGTAAGACCGTTTCGGAGGAGTAAGGTAACTAACATTGTGACACGAGAACTTTGTATATGTGATTATATTACACTGCGTGACTAACGAAACGCGGCGGCGTAGTGGGCACCGTGCACTACTCACTTGGCTTCTTTATCCGGTGTAAGAGATCCGACCAGTATAGGTATGATCGTGAACCCAGTCTTATATCTGAAACAAGAAAACGTTTTACTATGTAGGACGGCTTCGCACGCTGACGTTACAAACTACAAAGCAATTTATAGTAAACATTATAGTAAAGTGCAGATACAGATGGTAGATAATCGCGTCTCTGGTGTAACGTGCGGTGCGGGTGCCGCCCGTTAAGACGTTTAACCGCGTGGGGTCATGGGTTCGATCGCCAGGTCGGGCAACTGTCATTAAATGTTTCTCAGATAATTCTGAGCACGCATTACATTGTCCGGGATTGGAATGTGCCCGAAGTGGTTTGCCACCTATGACATCATGGGCCTCAGTACCTTGGCTAATCGTAGGTGTTCTAGTATACCTACTGGGTTTACGAGTTGTGAATGTACTGGCACACCTCTGCACACCTCTTCGGGGATAACGGGCGTGAAGGTACCTTTTTTTGTAGATACATCATCATCATTAGCCCCTATCGGTCCATTGCTGGACATAGGGCTCTCTCAATACACCAAGACGACCGATCTCCTGCTACTCGCATCCAGCCCCGACCGGCTACTGCACGGAGATCGTCTGCCCACCTGGTGAACAGTGGATCAACGCTTCGGTTTCTTAAACGCGGCCTCCATTACAGAACCTTACTGGCCCATCTGCCATAGGTACATAGGTACTATTCAATAAAAGCCTAATTCTATCTTAAAGGCCGACAAGGCGCCCGCAAAACCTGGGGTTTGAGGATGTCTATGGGCGGCGGTAGACACTACGAAATATTCTCTCGTTGGTCCCTTATCCAAAAAAACCGTTTATGTTGCCTGTTGTAACTGCCTTATTCAGTATTCGGGCAAAGCAATATATGTAGTATCTAATAGACATTCAACATTCAGCCAAATGTTATAAAAACGACCTAATGGGCCAAATACTGAATAATGAAGAGCAAAACGTCGACAATGTCAACAGTAATATCGACATCTTGAAATGAAATAAATCCTACAATATAATAAATGCACAAGTTTATTTATTCTTTTACGCAAAAGCTTTGGACGAATGTATGTAAAAATAGCGATGCGTTTTGGCTTCGCCCGTGAATAATAATCATGTTATACACTTAAACCTTACTTGGATATTGCTCTATCCATTGACGAAAATCGCATAAACATATGTTCAGTAAACTTTCAGGAAATGTTAGTTAGCGGGCTGACACATTATAACAATGCATTGTCACTTCGACGTCACTGCATTCTGAAAGCGAAGATAGTAAAGGTTTTTCTTTTTTTTTCCGGAGGGACCTAATACTGGTTGGCGGCGCTAGTCCAGCCTTAACAAATCGAATGAAGTAAAGAAGCTTCAACTTACTCCTCCATAACTTTAGCTATATATGGTAAATGCATCTCTATGGAATGCTCGTCTTCGTCTGTCTGTACGTCCATCCACTCGAACTGCCGCGTCGCCTCCAGTTCCGCGTATACTGTGGACGCACACACATATTTCATACTAAATATAGTTAGTGTCACTCCTAATGAACATTGCTACAGGACTTTTATTAAAAGGTAGCGCTGAGGTAGTTATAGAGCTTCGGACCCAAAGGGTAAAGACGGGACTCCACCCGTCTGTCTGTCACCAGGCTGCACCTCATGAACCGTGATAGCTGGACAGTTGAAATTTTATAGGTGATGAATTTGTTAAACCGACTATAATAACATACATTCAAAAAATTATCTTTCTATGACACATTGCAGTTTTTAAGGTAAAAGGTGTTAATTTCTAAAGAAAAAAATATTTTCGCTTCGGAAGTCGATACTTGGTTTGGGGTAGAAAAATGTCGGCCATTCCAGTGCGGCCTCTGCGCGGACTAGAATGATACTAGGTTTGGGGGGGAAAGAGGGACCGGACAGGGATATCGGCCGTTCGCGTTCGGCCTCAGCACCGACGAGAATCGTCTTACTCTGCTTGTCTATGGTGAGGTCGTAGAGCGGGGTCTGGTACTTGTCCAGCGACGAGAGAGCGCAGCCGCTGAGCCGCACGTGGTGAGACGGACCCAAGATGAATATACGTTTTCTGTAATACAAAACAATTGAAAGTATGCGGTGGTGTCCTTGTTTTTCGGGATCCGTACAGTAAGGAAAAAAACAGCGGTTTATACACATATTGTGGCATTCGCACGAAAAACAAATCGGAATTTCGGATACGATCCTCCTCTATGAGACGAGCCAAAGTGCGTGACATAAAAGGGCAAGTGTGTGCGCAGGCAGAAGTACATTCTTCATTCCCTCATTCTTTTGTCCCGATGGGACGGCAATCCGACACGACCGGAGAGAGAGAAGTCAGACAGAGGACCGACCGATTCTCCGAGAGGCGGAACTCCGACAACTTCCTGACTGTTATTAGAAATTGAAAACTGCCAATAACACGTTGTGCCGACCTGGGTCTCGGGACCCGGGACTCGGCCCTGGGTGCGCACTGGACCACGGGGCAGTTAACCAATACATTATTGTCACACCGAATGATTCTTTATCCTTAGTACTATTCCAGCGAGATATTGAAAAAGGCTCTCTGTAACCAACTGTTATAGGAGGGGGGGGGGGGTTATGAACCTCACCCCATTACACTGTCCCAAAAGTGGTGGGGTTGCCAGTAGTATGTGACAACCCGTCTATGAAGGTAGTGTCGATCTCGAGACATCGTCAGCCGACGACGTGCCCTGATGATTTCTAGTTCCGGGTTACCTCACCAAAGGTGGAACTAATGACACTCGAGGTAGTTTTAGCGGGTATTCAGCACTTAAATGTGCAGCGACCCCACACAGCACTAGATCCCACTCGGCCGATGATAGTGCGTAAATACGTTTCTCCGCGCCAACAAAAAACTTATCACACACACATAGATCTCGCTTTGGTGTGAAATAATGTAGTAACCGTGAAGTGGTGACCAATACTCACACAACGACGGGACTGACTTGACGATACGCGAAGGCCGCGCACGCACCGCAGTACGAGTAGCCGGCGTGCCTGAAACAAAGCACTCGGTCACGTACCCGCGAGAGTGTCACCAGCCCTCTCAGCGGTTTCGGAATTCACCCGCGTAACTACGGTCCATAATATACTTAGTCTGGCCATATATTCCGTTACAAATTAAAGGTGATATGTGTGTAAACAATGTTATTTGCAATCAAAAATATTTTTTTTCTTTGCTACAATATTTATTATTTCATTATTTATTATACTTAATAGTCTTGCATAAAAATATTGTTACAATATTTTTATGTGGTATTGTGGTAAAAATATTGTTACAATGGTATCTTGATACACTTGTGCCGATGTTTCGATACATTTTTCACAAACCTCCTTCACAGCTAACACCCCACCATACCGTCATTGAAGTTGGATAATGGCCACGTTGTAAAAATAATAAATGTTGGCCTCTGTCAAATAATTGGGAAGCTTCCTTAGAGTTTTAAGCATGAATACGGACATTTTATTTGTTATAATGTTGCTCAATTGTACAACATTTCTCATCCGTAAACAACTTTCGCTCTGACCTCCCTTTGAGTAGCGCTCCAATGTTGATCCGATTTACCACCCTATTCTTATTATAGCTAACTTCAGGGGTCGGCTTTTCATGGTAGGCGCGTCGTAAAAATTTACTCTTATTATTTTTACATAACGCGCCAAAAGAAGTGTAACTTTAAAACTGATTTATTTGGCCTAGTCTCGTGTGGCCTTGGCAGGGCCCCCTTTCGGTCTCAGCTAACACCTCCACCCGATCCACAAATATAAATCAGTGACATACTTCATCATCCGCCCACCAGCAGTACGCCTCCGAGCTGGGTCTCCAGCCCCTGTTTGCCGATCAATGCGTCGTTAGTCCCCCCAAAGTTTCTGCAGTATGTGCACTACGCCTCCCTAGGTCTGCTCTGGTCTGGTCATATACTCACGGTGCTATTATGGCTCGGGCAGGTCCATGGGTGAGGTCGGCTTTAGATAGCCACAGGTCCAGCTGACGCTGCAGCTCGTTCCCTGCGACAACCAACATCTATTTAATGGAATATTTTCGTAAAGTTAATAGATCTTTGCATACAAAACTTTCGGATCTCGCGGCAGAAGTTCCTCCGTCATCACCTTGACGTCCCAAAGTCCACAACTGTGCGTTTCAGGCGCAATTTCCTACAGCGTACATCATTGCGGAACCAGCTGCCACCTTCTCCGTTTCCGAATCGGTACGACCTGGGCTTTAAGAAAGGAACATACTACATCTATCTCAAAGGGCGGCGACGCGCCTGCACAAACTTGGGGTTCTGCGCATGTCTATGGGCGGTGGTAATTATCTTTTTTTGTTGACGTGGGGAAACGCATTTACGCACTTGCGCTGGCCCTGGGTTGGGTCCAGTGTTGTGTGCAGCTCGCAGCATATAATAGTGCCGAATACCCACAAAAAACATCCAAGTGCCATCAGTACCACCTTTGGTGAGGTGTCCTGAAACAACAAATAATCATGGCACCTCGACGGCTAGCCAGCCACCTACGGGACCGACTCCACCTCCACAGATGGGGTTGTCCCGCACTACAGGATGACCACACCAACTTTGAAACAATGCAATGGGGTGGGGTTCCCATCCTCACCCCTTGCCCCGCGTGCAAAAGCGTCCACCCCAGGGCACCAATTGACCCCAGGGCACCAATTGTGAAACCTTCTTATAACAGGGGTGCAAAGAGCATCCCCTGGGTTCACCTTGGGCCATTGAGCCCAACCGCTTCGACAATGCTTGAACCATGGTGGTCGTCGGAATTTACCTACCACTTCTTTACTGGTGCTTACATTTTTTGTCTATATGAGACGCCTTACATTCGGATTATCATCCAGGTAGCATTCCCAACAAATCTATACAAATTTTAAAAGCGTTCTCCTCCATACATTTGACACGTTTTCGTGAATAAAGTTTTACTTGTATTTCACAAAACCACATTTAGTTCTTTGTGTTATGACTTATGAATGAATGAATGAAATCAGTCTATAGCCGTCCACTATTGAACGTAGGCCACTTTTTCTTCAAACTTTGTGTTAGGTATAGTTTTTTTTTTTGATATGTTATAGGGGGACAAATGAGAAAATTGGTGCCTATTGGTGAAAACCAACGTCCAGTAATTAACTTGCATATGTAACACCCGCAGAATTAACTTGCCGATGCAACACCCGCAGATTAACTTGCTGATGGTACACCCGCAGAGTTAACTTACTGATGCAACACCCGCAGATTAACTTGCTGATGCTACACCCGCAGATTTAACTTGCTGATGCAACACCCGCAGATTAACTTGCTGATGGTACACCCGCAGAATTAACTTGCTGATGCAACACCCGCAGAATTAACTTGCTGATGCTACACCCGCAGAATTAACTTGCTGATGCTACACCCGCAGAATTAATTTGCTGATGCTACACCCGTAGAATTAACTTGCTGATGCATTGCCTCTTTTCTCCTCCCTTCATGTGCCACCGGCTATTCACAAACCATAATAACGCGCTACCGAAGTTGATACTTTACGGTGTTATGTAAGTGAAAGGTCGCTCCCCGGTCGTGCCATGCTAATCCGGCTACAATGCAGCAAAATTGCCTCTTATTAATACAGTTATAACTTATAAGATATTTACATTACTCTAGTCCTGTGTCTATGCCACTCCATGCATATTTCAAGCCAGGTGCTTGCAATATCAAAACATTTGGTATACAATTAATATCTGATGATTTCGTGTCAATTAACAATTGTGAAATAAGAAAAAACAAACAACCCTACACCTCATCTGATTTTTAAAAGAAATCTATTCACTATGTGTTAAAATTGTCTGTAGTGTTTTTCAAATTTTTAATCAGATCTTTATTTTTTATAGTAAAAAAAAAATATTTAAAGAGCAATCGGAGCCATTTGGTGACTGTCATGTCGAGGCACTCCTTCCCCTTTCCTCCCCCCTCCAATAGATTACCGGCTATTTTCAAGCCCTGACTTACGGCAGTGTCATGTGAGCGGGAGCATTACGAGAGTGAAATAGCAGGGTGAAGATGTCTATTCATTATGTGAATTAATAAAAAAATTTAAATATTTAGCAAAAAATTTGGACATTTTTATTACGAAAATTACGCAAACGAGACATTATGAAATAAGACACACTCATAATATAAGTGTGTCTAATTTCATGTGTAAGAGATGTGCACAATGCTAATATTTTTATATGATATGCATTAGATATTACTTAAATTAAATAAAATGGTATACACACTATGGATTACACTCAATGTCCAAATTCTAAAATAAAATTACAACGACAACTGATGCAAAGAAATAAATCTTGTGTTAATAATATATAACAAATTAATTCATGTAGGCACACTATCATCATCGTTATTAATCATATTTGCCATTTTTTCAGATGCTTCCATCAAAAGTTTTTCACTAAGCTTCGGTAATTTCTTTTCAAATTCAATCTTCAAGCTTTCCAACTCAATTCTCTCCCTTTCCAATTCCTCTAGGTTCTTCTGAGTTTTTTCATATTCTTTTAGTTTCCCTAGATCTAAATCAGAATGTTTCTTTATCTGCTCTAAGCCCTCTATAGCATCATTTACGGCATTTAGTAACTGCTTATGCCCCGATTCTTTATTGTAACCAAAATCAACATTTTTCACTTCCAACCTATCAAGTTTAGCTTGTTCTGCAGATGATAGATTCCTCAATAAGTTTTCTGCTTGTGAATTTTCAGTAAGATTGTAAAAGGACGAACAGTCCTTATTCTTTAATTCCAAAAGGCTATAAAGAGAAATTAAAATGTTAAATAGTGAAGTAATAACAGTATAAAAAATTATCTATTTTAGATTATATTATCTAATATTAATCTAAAAAGAAAGTTATCATTTGTATTATTTTCAGTTCCTATCCCCTTAACAGGTAACACAATTTACCCTGATAGGCTCTATTGGCATGGCTATTTTGAATGAATACTTTTTTGCGATAACCACACAACACAATGTATATCAACAAATTTATGTATGTATGCTCTATGGGAGGAAGGTTCTATGTCCTGCAGTGGATGTTGTCCAGCTGATGATGATTTATGTATGTAGGTAAAGTAAAAGAAATATTTATAGTAATAGAATTAGTGGAAAATCACATAACAGTCGGGAGTTTCAAGTCAGCCATGTGTGCCAGTACAGAAGTTATAAGATTCTCTCTGGTTGGATTAAAATTCATTGGAGAAGTACTGAAATAAATCGTCATGTGACTTGACTGATTGACCACTGATGGATGACTGTGCACTTTGACCTTAGCCGAAGACATTTGTTTTATTTATATTACATACAACACGGCCCATTCTAATTTCACACAAGAACTTATCAAAAATATAATTTCCACATATTTTGCAGTATACTTTCTTCACAATTTGGATTAGAGGATGGATCTAAAAGTTCTAAGCCCGACCAAGAAAATGAAAGAAAAGTGGATCTAAATTTATTTTTATTTTTATCTAGTTCAACACACTTCTTCCACCGGACCGGCAACTTGTTTATCCCCTCGAAAAAAAAAAGATTCCGGAAGGTCGGCGAAATAATCGTTTACTGCGACTATCACCTCATCTTTGGTCGAAAATTTCGAGCCACCCAAATGTTTTTTTAAATTTGGAAATAAGTGATAATCCGAGGGGGCTAAATCCGGCGAATAAGGTGGGTGGGGCAGCAATTCGTAGCCACAATCATGGATTACAGACATTGTTTCAACCGAAGTGTGAACACGTGCATTGTCTTGATGAAACAAAACTTTCTTACGCAACATTCCCGGCCTTTTTTCTTTTATTTCTTCCCGGAGTCTTCGTAAAAGTTTAAAATAATAACTAGAAATTATAGTTTGACCTTTCGGTAAATAATCTACAAAAATAATGCGCTTCGCATCCCAAAAACAGAAGCCATGACTTTGTTAGTCGACAAAACGACCTTAGCTTTTTTCGGTGTAGGAGAGTCTAATCTTTTCCACTGTTTGGATTGTTGCTTTGATTCAGGAGTATGGTGGTGAACCCAGCTTTCATCCATGGTAACAAATCTAGACAAAGAGTCCTCGGGACCAGTCTCAAAAAGTTCCAAACAGTCTCGCGAAATTGTGTATAAAACTCGTTTTTGTTCAGCTGAAAGTAACCTAGGGACCCAGCGAGTAGAAACCTTATGCAACCCCAACTCTTCATTGCACCCGGCCATAACTAATGTTTCTCATCTCAGCTATCCTACCAATGGTCAAACGTCAGTCACCCAGTACGAGATCACAAATTTTATCGATGTTTTCTTGCGTGGTAGAGGAAGTAGGCCTTAGGGACTCCTAGGATAATCTTTAATGCCCTCACGACCGCGCATAAACTCAGCTACCCACTTCTTGACACTGGAATACGATGGAGCAGACTCCCCCAAAGTGCTCACCATATCCTGATGGATGTCTTTTGGTGATAGGGTTTTCTATTGAGGTACTCAATGACTACACAGTGTTCAATTTTCTCCATTATTGAAAATTGCGTGAGATTGCTTCAAACAAATAATCACAGAAAATTTATATTGTGCAGTATCGGAATGAAACTGCACACAATAAATCAATATGACACATACTAACAAATGACAGTAGATTTAAAAAGATATTGTAGCTCCATGTAGGTCAGGCCACAAACTTTTAGATCCACCCTAGTACCTTGTAATTTATACAGATGCCAAGCCGTTTTTATAAGATTGATTACCTATTTATTAAATCTGTCCAGCAGTTGTGGTGCCTATTTAATAAAAAATACAATCTATTTGTTGATTATAAAGAAAAATAACATCTCAATAATGCATATGCTTATAACTTCATAATGACTGTGCCAATATTGTAATTTCATTTATTTTTGCATTTCTCATGTTCAGTGTCTGATCAAGATTTGTGTGTAAAACTTTGACAAATGGTACATTAGTATTTAAACATTGATTGATTATTTCATTTTTACACTGTATGTGTTTGTACTCTATGCATAGACATAAATGAAATGGACTGCTGATTTTATTGTTACTATTTGAACAGACACCAACACCACCATCATCAACAAAGGAACTAAATTATCACCTGCACATAATGCACATGATTGTTAGCATTCTGATAGTTTTAAATTTTCAAATATGTTAAATGCATGTTTTTGCAAACATGTTTCCAGGTATGTCTGAAGCAGAAAAGTGGCATTAATGTCTTTCCAGTCTAACCCCACATTTGTTAATTTTGCATAGGTATAAACATAGATAGTATTTATTATCATATGTATTAGGTATGTAAGGATCATAATATGTGGAGTTGGCTTGAAGATGTGTGTATACTTCAGAATACTGGTATAACAAACTTGATATCTTACTTACTGTAGTGTAGACTACACCAAAGATATTAATATTTATATGAATGTGTGTGAACTACACATAGACCATAGACTGATAATAGTGCTTGAGAGAGTGATAGACGACACTATGGAGGACGCGGGCGACGGCGTAAGACGGACTATTTATACAAAATATTATTATGTTTTATATTCCAATCGCCAATTATATACAAAATATTATTTTGTTTATT
>JAFELO010001547.1:16052-58269 GCA_017140195.1 Eumaeus atala
GCAACAAAACTTATGTCCTTTAAACGTTTATTAGTTTTATCTAGCTGGTCCATTGTTTTTTGAAATCTTTCGGCTAGTTGTGCCATTTGTACGTCCATTAATGTTTCCTCTTTTGAAATTTTCGCGTCTACCAAACAATCTTCTACCACGGCTCGTAAAAACTTTCCATAAGCTATTTCACGATATTCTTCGTCAAAATTGGGCAAAGGATCGTCGTTCTTGCAAATCGTAACATCTCCACAACCAAGGACGGTGTTGTTTTTTATCCCACTAGATCGACTCACAGTTTTGTCCTTCGAAGGTAAAGGCCGACGTGATGTTGTAGCAGTATTAACAGTGACTGGGCGTTTAAACTTTAATTTATTTGAGGGGGCAGCCATATTTTTATTTTTTTCCATGGTTACAAACAAAATAAAAATAATTATGTAGTGTCGAAATTAGAAAATTGGAATGAAAATTCCGTTGACAAAACTTGTGATGTGTCAAGTTTGACAATTATTTTTGAACGCTATCGGCTGTCATGGCGATGCTCAATAAATTTCTCGATGCGAAATGTTATTTTAACAAATAAACAGTCACTGGTTAAATTATTTTATAAAAATGGAAAATCTATGACACATAAATTTAAAAGATTATCGATTATATCGAAACTATTTCCAAAGGGTTATCATTATTGTTTAGGACGAAGTAGAATGTTTTTGAACGATCAGTAAATGTCAAAACTAAAAACAAAGCGATTTGTGTTTATTGGAAATTTGGTTTGCAAACTATATAGAATTTGTGCAATTGTTACCTTGTGCAAACAATATTTAATTAATATTTATTTATTTTAAATACTGTTAAAATTTAACCATTACACTACTAGCAAAATGTCATAGTATTCTTAAAGTACATTCAAAACAAAGATTTTGTTAGCCAACACAAATATCAAAAAGAAAGGTCACCAACCTTTCGATATATAATATATCATACAAATATTAATATTGAAATACGTACCCAATAAAAAAACAAATTATTGCAAAATGATTGTTATTAATTTATATTAGCCTCATGCAAAGGAAATAAAGACAAGGACTGATCAGCTTTACCGCACTCACCGTTTTCAGTGTACCAACTCCCAGCGTGGGAAGCATTACGACACGACATTTTTAAAACAAAAACAAATAATATTTAAAAAATAATTTAAATGATTCAATGACTAAAAATAATATTTATATCTGATTGGATTTCTTTGACTTAATGAGATACAAAAATGAAAGACGTGCACAGACTATGTCTCTACAGACCACAATTTTGGACATAGACAATAATATAATAAACATAACATTTTATAAAATGTAACATTAGTAAAGTTTATTATCTAAATTAAAAAAATGTTTTAAATGTTACAGTTAAGGGGTACCGTAAGTTAAGTAAGATTTTTGTTCATAGTATAGGGCAAACGAATGATCAGAACCTTCTTACGACTACCGATTCCCATGAACATCCGCATAATTACTATGGTGACTCATTGCCCTCCTTTCCTCCTCCTCGCCAATGGGCCACCGGTTACTCACAAATCGCACGAAACTCGACAGCATATCTCTCATTTTAGGGAAGTATCATGTTAGTGAGTGTGTGACTCATATGTTGTACCGGCCCAATTCCGTTATTCTTAAATTAATAAGGCGGCATAGATACTATACCACAGAGCTTGAAGACAAAAGACTTCAACGAATGCGATCTCCCGGTGATGACCTACGGGGCCGAAACATGGCCTCTTAACTGGACTGGTCCGCAAGTTTGCGGTAGCTCAACGGGCTATTGAACGTGGTATGTTGGGTGTTTCTCTGTCCGATCGAATTCGTAAAGAAGTCATAAGGCAGAGAACTAAGGTATCCGACATCACGCGACGAATAAGCTTGCTAAAGTGGCAATGGGCTGGTCACACACTCATAAGAACAGATGGCTGATGGGCCAGTAGGGTTCTGGAGTGGAGGCCGTGTCTAGGAAAAATAATTGTTAGTCGACCATTCACCAGGTGGGAAAACAATCTCCGTGCATTAGCCGGTCCGGGATGGATGCGAGTAGCAGGTGATCGGTCGTCTTGGCGTTCATTGAAAGATACCTATGTCCAGTGATAATGAATTATGATGATAGATACAATAATAGCGAATAAAGAGACATCTTACTAAAGCTGACGTGTTAACGTCTTGCAAATCTACCAAACTAGCTGCATATGCGAAGAAGGGAGAAATTGGAAGCTTAACAAATCGTATCATTCACTCTAACGGACGATGCGTTGACAGATCAATTATTTCTATAATTTAACCATTCTCGCGTCAAATTATACCATCCGTAAATCGACTTACGGTTTTTTATTTGTATGTCTAATTAAACGCGTTGATCTCTGTTACCATAAGTCAGATTTCATTTCTTTGTGTATTCTCATTCTCGTTTTTCTTCAAGACTGCGACACACCGTCATATAATTGCCTATAGATGCTTTCTTTATCCATATTTATACATAAAAAGAAAAGTACCTTCACGTCTATTATCCCGGACGATCAGTAGGGTGTGCTAGTACATTCACAACTCGTAAGCCTAGTAGATATACTAGAACACCCACGATTAGCCAGGGTACTGAAGCCCATGATGTCATAGGTGGCATGCCTATGGCCACTTCGGGAAAATTCCCATCCGCGAAAAATTGCAAAACAATGTACTGCATTCTCGGAATAATCTGAAAAACATTTAATAATAGTTGCACGACCTGGAGATTGAACCCAGATATATTATTTATATGTTATCTTAATAATAAATTAGTTAGATGAAAATTAGAAAAAGGAAAAGCCCAAATAGCGTAAAAATATGTTTTCATTGAACATCATAATGACATTACAATTCACAGATGACAAGTAGACAGTAGATGATGAGATAATCATTAATCATTAATTATTCATTTCTGAGTGTGTAGACTTGAGTGCGAGTGAGTTTTACGAATACGCAGATAAATTAATATACATCAAATTCTCAATATACATCAAGAAGTAGACGAGCTAAAAAAAATTTTCAGAATATCGAAAGAATCATAATTATTGCATTACTATATATTGAGAAAAGCTTCATTTTAAGTGTATTAATAAAATTTTGCATAAAATGCTGACTAATATTAAGTGTAAGTAAATAAATGAATTATAATTTATGCATTTTACAGTTTAACTTCGTAATATCTGTCGTCCTTTTATTATCAATAACCAGGTTACCCTAATTTATTAATAAGGTCCGCGATTGATAACGTCTTTATCGAATAACTGTGTAGATGACTGATGTAATGTTTGTATAATTAATCAATAATGTGAAATACTATGTTTATACATTTTGCGAAACTCTCACATCTATGCATCAAAACATTCTGTATCCGCCAGGGACATGTGTATTTAACTGAAATAGGCAGAAGAGAAACACCAAAGTGGTCAGTCTGTTCATACTGAAATAATCAACAGTAAATATAATAATGTTCACTATTAATTTTATACCTTTAGATTGTTACATTTTATCAGAAGTACTACTACTTAAGATAAAATGTAAAATGGAACCCCTTAGTGGTTCTCAATTAGTTCTACTACTCCAAGTCTTACTTCAAAATTTGTGCACACTAATTATTCCATAATTAGGTTAACAAAGTTTATTCCATAATTAGGTTTACATTTTATAGACGTGTGTTATTGGATTTCTGGAGATTATGTAGATTCCTATTGGCTAGAATCCCACCTTTCCCATTTCATTCTTATCTTAGGCAGTGTTAGTCCAAGCAGACCCCATAATCTTAACATTGTAATTTGACCATTTTTTGTTTTTGTATTCCTTTGATTGATTCTCATCATTCTGATAAAATGATTTCTTTGATGGGAGCATTCTCAGAAAATTGAGTATAATTAATGAGCCAAATGTACATGAATGTCTTTGTGGTCCTTCAGTTAATCTGCTGCTACTACTGTGAACTATATGATATCTATTGGGGTATGTACATTACTAACCCACTTAGCCAAATAGTATAATCTACTAAACTGTGACCAAGATTTGTACTGAGTATGAGCCAAAAAACACCATAGTGATTGTAAGTTGCATGTAACCTGGAGAATTCTTTATTCTTAATAGTATCATAGATGTAAATGTTTGGATTTTTGTTGCTGCATTACACAAAAATGACTTATTGGTTTTATATGTATGTATTTTTACTTATTGTATACACTATGGGAAATGTGGCAAGGATATACCTATAATACTACAATCTTGTAGTCTTGAGTAGACTATGAGATACCTTGAAAATTGAACCCTAATGGTTTCCTTGAGATACATACAATGTACAGCACTCTTCTCTTCTTACTAAGTTCCTACTTACTTAATACGTAATGATTTAATTGCATTGTTTTTATAATTTGTCAAATTTAGGTGGTCAAAGAATGCTACAACAGTTGTCAAGCCTTGTCCGGACAGAGACAACACAGGTACAAAAACCAAAAACCGCCATAGTAATGCTCAACATGGGAGGGCCAACAACTGTTGATCAGGTATTTGTATTAACTAGACGTTATCTCGCTATGTTAAATTTGACTAGAGAGACCTAAACCCTCTAAGAAAAGAATTTGTTCTATGAAACTCATGATATAAGTAAGTCATGGGTTGTAAGTGTGCTTACTCGATGCTGGATATTCTGTTCTGGCAGAGCGCCGTGCGTAAAGCTTTCTCTGGATTTTCATGAGTCGAGTGGACCCAATGGCATCGCTCCGATTGTGCTGCAAAAATGTGCTCCGGAGTTGGCACCGGCATTGACGCTTCTTTTCTGATTCTTCTACCTTGTTGGTGCAGTCCCCAGCTTCTTTGGAAAACAGCTTTGGTGCACCCGATCCCTAAAAAAAGTGACCGCTCCGATCTATCCAACTACCGACGTATTGCGATAACCCCTTTGTTTTTCAAAATAACGGAATCCATTATCAACTGAGATGACTCTTGCGATACTTACAAGATCATCATATAATTAGCGACCACCAGTACAGTTCCCGCCGCAGACGTTCAGCTGGTGGTGATCTTTCTAATTTACTTGACGCACCAATGGCCTGAGGTAGTTGATAACAAGGGGCAGGCATTGGCGGTTCGTCTGGATGTAGCCTAGGCCGTTATGTATATATATGCATGTATATATATATACAATCTATAATATATCACATGGATATATATACAATGTATAATATATCACATGTATATATATATACAATGTATAATATATCACATGGATATATATACAATGTATAATATATCACATGGATATATATACAATGTATAATATATCACATGGATATATATATACAATGTATAATATATCACATGGATATATATACAATGTATAATATATCACATGGATATATATACAATGTATAATATATCACATGGATATATATATATATACAATGTATAATTTTTAGGTGAATGATTATTTGTTGAGGATCATGACGGATAGGGACATGATCCAGCTGCCGGTCCAGAGTAAGCTCGGTCCGTGGATAGCTAACCGCAGGACGGAGGAGGTGAAGAAGAAATACATGGAGATAGGCGGTGGCTCTCCTATATACAAGTGGACCGATTTACAAGGTAATGCTACTGGTGTATCTTCCGAAGTTACACTTCCGTATGAGCGTTTGGGAGAAATTTTAATTGATAATGAAATAGAAGTATTAAGTTCTTACATATGTTGATAAATACATACACAGGTCTCTTATGGCATGATTGAGTAAGCAGAGATTTCAACAATAACAAGATCGTGACGCCGGCTCCCTTGTGGATTAGGCAGAGATCAGAGTGCCGCTCTTCGTGATCCTTGCCATGTCTGCCTCATCTCCTCCACATTCACCAGAGAGACAAAGATTTCCCGATTACCAATTGCAATGAACCCACCACAACCAGAGGCTATGGACGTGCATAACCCGACACATAGCTATGGCTACGCTCAATCATTACTGGAGTAAGGGGTAGGATTTATGTATGCCTGTTTATGACTGACGTCAGGTATATAGCAGCCGACTCGGGCCAGCAGTGGGAAAGCACCAAGCAGGACCAAAGAGCAGTCGGAACCATTTGGTGACAACTGACCCCTCATTAACATCCTCAAATGCGGATGAGTTGGGTTCCGTCATCCCATCCCCTCAAAGGTTCACCGGTCACAAACCATGAGCAATGGTGCTGGCACTTGACACTAAATCTTCCTATGCAGCGGTATTGGGCTGGCACGACCGGGGAAGTCCCTCTCGCTCATTTGATAACGGCGTAAAGTGACACCTGCGGTGTCGCGTTTCGTGCGGTTTGTGAGTAGCCGGTGGTGGTGGTGGAGGAAAAAGGAGGGCAACACATCGGCATAATTATGCTGCTTTTCAGGGGCGTCGGTAGTCATCAAAAGGTTCCGATCGCCCGTGTGCCCCTTTATGCTATATACAAACACCGCATAGCCGTCACTTCACAGAGGTATCGTGTGGGCGAGAGTTATCTCCCCGGTCGTGCCGGCCCAATACCGTTGCATAGGAGGATGTAGTGCCATGCATATTGTATGACACTACATCCTATCCCTATGCAGCATGGCACTACCTCTTCCTGCCTACTTCTCAATAACTTATTACCAGTCAAGTGTCAAATATAGCTATTTTTGCGCTCTCACAAGGACACAGGAAGTCACGAACACCATGTGAGTTCCTACTGGCCTATTGGGGGATGGCCTAGGACAGCTTCTAGGCTAATCGCCGACGTAATTTGTCGGTGACCTAATACGCCTGGTCGGTTGATTTTCTGAAGTTTCACTAGTACCGCATTCTTTCTAATGTTAGCAATAAAAACTACCGGCCATCGGAGATCCAATTAACTGCAGGGAAACGAAAATTTATCGATACATAACTTGGCAGGGAAATATGTAGGAACCAGTTAGTTTCTAATGAATTGTTTCACTTTGTTAAAAGTTAACTGCTTACGGCGCATCTCTGCTTGTTCCTGTGGGCTCACTTATGTTGTTGCGTTTCGTACGGAGGGGTGGAGGGAAAGAGGGCAACACGTCGGCGTTAATAGTCATCGAAATGCTCATACTGCAGTGAGTGATAAGGGCTGTTCACTCGACCCTGCAAAACATGGTTTACTGGGTTGGCTAATAATACAATAAAATAAACATGCCGAAAGGGCTGATGTTGATCAATAGTCATTACAAAGCGCCTACTGCTCGACTGTCTCTTTATAACACTACTAGCATCACCCTGCAGTTTCACCCGTGACTCCGGTCCCATTGGTCGTAGTGTCGCATAGCCTTTAATGAATGGACTGTCCGACATGCGACGGTTGTCGATGAGTGATTTATTTCTTTTGTTTCGCAGGGACCCACTAACACTGGTTGGCGGCGCTTGTCCAGCCTCGACAGTTGGACTGATTCAACACAACAATATTTTTTCACACGGGCTGATACTTCCCGAGATTAGCGCGTTCGCACTAAATCTTCAGCTTTACATTATTAGTGGAGATGAAAAAAAAGACCCTGGTGAAAGAGCAGATGTTATAACAATAATTTTCGGCGCTACTGCGGCGGGAGCGAGACACTTGTGTACCGCCGAGTTTTGTCCCCTCGCTATCATTAGCTTGCTGTGGTATTTCATAATATTTTGAAATGTCACTTACCACAGGAGTAGACTGCCGGGGTATGATAAGTCCACAGTTATTATTATTATTGCATATAACATGACGCTACGACTAATAAATAGGACCGTAGGTACACGTGTGAAACCGCGGGGTGATGCTAGTCACTTGTTATAACACTAACACAAGGATACGCCGATAGTTAAAAGTTTTATTATTGCCTATTATTTCATCAATTTTAATTAACAATTAGGATAGTAATTTTTATTTAATAATTATACGCACACCCTCGTGACCTCGTCTTCAATGACGGTTGCTTAATCTAAACTAACAACTAGTCGACACCACGGCCGCTTGCAGGTCGCCTGCTGACGGAGCAGCTGGACCAGCTGCTGCCGCAGTCCGCGCCGCACCGCCACTATATCGCCTTCCGCTACGTGCCGCCCTTCACCGACGAGACCCTGCAGCAGCTGGAGAGGTGAGTGACGCCTCTGTTACGGCATAAGAGGGCAAACGAACAGTTGGGGCCATGTGGTGACCACCCACGCCCATAGACATCTGCCTAATGTCATAATAATCTGCTCCTTTTTTCACTCACTCCTTGCAATTGGCAACCGCAAATCTCACGAAACGCGACAGCATAGCTTTGCCGCGGTTTCATTCTCGTGACCATGTGACTCCCCGTCGTGCTGGCGCAATTGATAAGCAGACGTGGTGCCCTCTTTAAACACCCCCCCCCCCCCCCAACTGACCAATGGAATCTCACAGAGAACGAACACGAAACACATCAGAGCAGTCACTGCGGTGGTATCACGAGAGGCAGAGGCACCTCCCCCGTCGTGCCGGCGCAGAACACTTACAACACGGCATCAACACAGAGTAGTAGAGTGCTATCCTAAACAACTTTATTTACTATAGTGATGTAGAAATAGCAAGGGCACCAACACCCTCCACTCTGAGGTGCAGCAACTTTCGCCAGTGAGTTAGTTTGTCGCGTTTAGTGCAGGCGCTCGTGCTCTGTGTACAGGGACGGCGTGGAGCGCGCGGTGATATTCTCCCAGTATCCACAGTACAGCTGCGCCACCACCGGCTCCAGTCTCAACGCCGTCGCTGACTTCTATAAGAACAGGTATGAACCGACACATGTATAGAAACAGGTATGTATAGACATATAGAAACAGGAGTGCGTCGTGCAGATAGATAGACATACACATGCACGCACGTACGTATACGTACGTATGTACGGTACGGTACGCACCACCACGCACGCACATCTGCATGCACGTAGAAACTCTCCCTCTGCCTCTCTCTCTTTCTCAATCTCTTTCTCACACACCCACACGCACTCACACACACACACACACACACACACGCACACACACAACACACACACACACACACACACACACACACACACACACACATACACACACACACAGACATATCGCGCGCACAGATACATACATAAAGAAAAGGGGAGTACGCGTCTATATAAGACATAATTATGCATACATAAATTCATTTTGTTTGAACACTAAGCTATATTTAAATAATAATATTGAAGCGTAATCATACAAATTTGTGAGGAGGAGAGGTGTTAGATGTGTCGTAGGCGTATTATATGGATCGCCATATTAAATAACGCTAGCCAATTTAAGAACATATCTGTTTCGATTTGTGGCGGGCCAACGATTAACAGGGTTGCCCTTGCGAGACGTTCTTCAATATAACGTCTGAAGTTTAGCGTCATTAAATATCTTGAATTTTGGGCAGGTGATCGATACAAGTATATTATAAATTAGGCCAAATGTTTTGAGTGCAAATAAAAAATAACTAAACCAGGAAGGCTTAGTCGGGAGCTACGCGCCCGCCTAAAATGTCATGCCAAGCAACCCTGTGAGTGTTAAACCTAGGAACCGAAACGTGTCAAGGAGGCGGATAATGATCCACTTAAATTAAGAAAGCTAGCCTTTTTGTATAACCTACAACGCCGAACAGTTTCTGGTGGAATTTCACTTCGCTGAAGTTGGCCCACAACACACAACAGCTCAGTTTTATTCGTAGCCGCTGGCTTACAGATGTATATTACAGATTACATTTCTAAAGTCGTCAGTACCTTTGTAGCCTATAATGTGTTCCAGGGCGATACCGAAGATAAAGTTCAGTCTGATCGAGCGATGGGCGACGGCGCCGCTGCTGGCGCAGGTGTTCGCGGAGCGCATCCGCGACAAGCTGCAGAAGTTCCCCGCCGCCGTCCGCGACCACGTGCTCATACTGTTCACAGCGCACAGTCTGCCGCTTAAGGTCAGTTACTCAAAAAATGTCGAAACACCATTGTTGGCCCCCTGCCTCTTTATATGACGTGTATTTTTTAATACCTACATACAAAAAAAAGTTTTTTAATGTTTATAAGAAACCGCAGTCCGTCCCGGATTCGCACTGATGTTACAGAAATTATGGTGAAAATTCATTGATTTATAAGAAATACATAAAAAAACGGCCCCGTAAACATTACACGTTACCTACAATGACGACAAATTCAATCATGACAGAGCAACGTGTGTCGCGACTGCTAGTTGTCAATAATTTCAGCAGCGCGATAAGGTTTTACTTAGATTTTTTTTTCACACCTTTATTACATCTACGAGATTTACATAATCATCTAAAACGTTCAGAAATTGGCTATGTTCATCACAGATAATGTATAATTCTAATGGTAACAGAATTTTTTAATTCGGTCCAGCAGTTTTGGAGTCTATTCAATGGCAACAAATAAACAATCAGATTTTTCCTCTCTATAATGTTAGTATAGATTAAATACGAGAAGCAAAAATTTGGGACCAATTTTTACGCAAACTGCGCGGACGTTGAAGTATGAAATTCGGTGCACATATGTAAATGTGTAGAAGAAGTGCAGAACGCTAACATCTTTATACAATATGCATTCCATTTCACTATTTTTATGAAATAAATCGTTCCCACAGTACTGGACGTATAAAATGTTAAATTTCTGTAATATACAATCTGTGACACTGTCGAACACATTACGGCGTACGACATTTAGATTTTCGTCGCTCGACGGTCGCATTTTACCTTATTATTAGCTAGTCATAAAACTATCTCAAAATTATTCTAATATCTAGGCGTTCCATAAAGTGTTTCTCTTTCTTTAAAACAGTTTATTATTAGTTAACAATAAGTTAAAAATCGGCCGATATAGGAAAAAGTTTCGTGTAGGAAATAATTGATTAAGTATTATACCATTTTGGAAAGCCCATTGGATGCGTCAACTTTTAAGGTCGCTTGCCGGAATAGCATAGTACATATTTTTCCGGGCATACTATTAAAGTTGAGTGATGGAAACATTTTCAGGTCATGGTTGGGCTTGAAACGGATATTTTCTACAATTCCAAGGAAGGTGTGTGCAAATTAGGAATTGGAATTTGTGGGAGCATTATCTGAGAATACTCCACACATTAGTAAACTTATCACAGCGTGTCAATTTTTAAAACTCGCCGTCATTTTGAAACTACATGAGACAGATTTTTATTTTTATAAGAACCAACATAACTTAGCCTAGCTCGGGTTTTCGGTTGAAACTTGACTTTTGGGACTATTTTATATTTGCACAAACTACAATTGAAGTAATCGATCGTCGAAAACTTACCTTGGCCCTCCCACAACGAAAGGTAATCCGCTGGCGTGCTTGCAGGCCGTCTCCCGCGGCGACACGTACCCTCACGAGGTGGCCGCGTCGGTGGCCGCCACCGTGGCGCAGCTGGGCGTGCCCAACCCGCACCGCCTCGTGTGGCAGAGCAAGGTGGGCCCGCTGCCCTGGCTGCAGCCCTACACTGACGACGCTATCAAGGTTGGCTCTCAATTAGCTTCTAGTAATAAATGTATCGTCGCCGGTCCTGTGTCTTACGCCTTTAGTCAAGCCCCCCCCAGGGAGTAATACCGCCTCCACAGAAAGGTCTGACCTGCACCGTAACAAATACACTTCGGGACAGTGCAGTGCGGAGTGCATTCTCGCCCTGTGTCCCGTGTGCAAGGGGGCCGGTCCCTTTTCTTTTTGTCTTCATTTATAAAGTACAAAGATCAGCCTCGGTTCAATTGGCGTCACCTAAGCTGAGTCGGCATCACCTCTGAGACTACGGTAGTGTAGTAGCAGAGAAATCTGGCGCAGATCCGAACGTTTGACGTGCTCTCCGACGCACGGGGGTGTATCGCCAACTTCCCGACTGTTACTAGAAAATTAAAAATCTAATAACAAAACGTGATAGTAGAGATAGGGCGAGCTGTCACTGGTCGGCGGCACAGTGAGCGGTACCTCCCCGTTCGTGCCGGCCCAATTCGGCTGCAATGCAGTAATGTAAAAGTATTACTAAATCTGTTCAGTTAAAAGTAGCTCGACTACTTCTACTAGCGTCGACTGTTCTTTTCATTCACATAATACGTAACGTAAGAGTACGTAGCGTAAGAGTTATAAATTTTAATAGCGCAGGCAAAGGTTCAACTAAAGTTTACTTTACAGAAATACGCTAAACAAGGTTGCAAGAACATGATCCTAGTGCCCATAGCCTTCGTCAACGAGCACATCGAGACGCTGCATGAGCTGGATATAGAGTACTGCGATGAGGTGGCCAAAGAGGTGAGTACTGCGACGAGGTGGCCAAAGAGGTGAGTACTGCGACGAGGTGGCCAGTAGGATAACCCCTGCGACGAGGTGGCTAGTAGGATAACCCCTGCGACGAGGTGGCCAGTAGGATAACCACTGCGACGAGGTGGCCAAGGAGGTGACCACCGCGAAGAGCTGGTCAAGGAGGTGAGGACTGCCACGAGGTGGTCAAGGAGATATATCTGTTAGTAATTTTTTGGTCCCCGACCGAACATTTGCACAGAGCCTTCGAAGGACACAGCGTGCACCGCCGTTTAGTGTTGTCTTGTGCATAGTTTTACGAGTCCCTGTGCGTCACACACCGTGAGAACTCACAGTACTGTCTGTGAATACAGGCGTGATCCTTTAGTTATCACAGACGCTTGACGTGTATATGTGTGTTAGTGTCTACTTCATCTCTATTTTTTTTCTTTGCGTGTGTGTGCGTTTATACGTCTGTGCGCGTGCTCGCGAGTGCGTGTATGCGTTTGTCTCTATCTTTATTTTATTAACACACATTCGCAGGCGGGCGTGAGTCAGATTGAACGCGCAGCGGCCCCCAACGACCACCCTACGTTCATCAAGGCGTTGGCGAGTGTGGTGTCGGAGCACCTCAGCACCGGCGCCGCTGTCTCCTCGCAGTTCCTCACCAGGTCAGCGGCTACTGTACATCATATGCGCTGCCTTCCTTTTGTTCACCTATCCAATGTACCACCGGCTACTCGCAAACCACACGGCTTACAAGGATATGCTATCTCTATGACGTTATTAATTACAATGATAGCAAATTTCTGCTAAACACAGCATAGTGTATATACTAGTGTGACCATTATTCTGTATTTTTCTAATTGATTTTGATGACAATCCTTATCATTTTAAGAGCTCAACGATTCTTATAAGTGCTATAAAATCCGCGGGAACAGCAAATATTTACGTTTTTTTTGTTTACACACTTTCCTCAGGTGTCCACACTGCGTGAGCGCGCGGTGTAAGGCCTCTAAGGAGTTCTTCAACAAGCTTTGCAACGTGGATCATACGCAGAGACAGACGTTATAGATCATCTACTAGTTTATTATTAATATTTATGGTTAGATAATGTTCAAAGCAATTCCTATTAACATTTACAAAAGTTTTATACACGATATCAGGGAATATAGAGCACCCGAGAGCATATAAGCACAAATGTCAAGGAAATTCCAATTCTAAATGCCTACGAAAGCACATGAGTAACGTTTTTCAAAACGTATTTTAAGCTTAGCAATCAATTTTACAATAAATCTCTGGGACGTAATTAGGACAGACGTTTGGTTTCCACGACAAGATACGATGACGTTACCACGTCCATTTTTAATCCAATATGGATTGCATTTCAAAATGGCGGTTTATTTATTATTTCCATCGATTATAAATCCAATATGGCGGATATTAAAAACGATTAATTTCGTCTCTTATTAAGATTGATTTAGTTCTGGCTTCTGTTGTTGATATTTAACGACTGCTAGATTAAAATAATTTAAAAAAGTATTATACTGCATTTAAAAATAAACTGTAGCCAAATAAGTATTCGTAGACGGTGCAAAAGTGTATTGAATCAAGAGCAGTAAGTGTTGTTACAGAATAAAGGAAATAAATTACACACGACAGTTTTGATTATTAAAAGCAAAACTTACTTCAGCAGAGGATTTATTTAACATTTTCATTCCCGGACATTGATTCTCTCCATTTATTCTGTGCAAGTAGCAATATTATATATTTAGTTGTACTAACCCATTTTATTTATAATGAAGCCTATGCATTCTTACTGTTAATTGTGTCATGATAATAAACCACTGAAATGGACCGTCTCGTTTTGTATGTTAAATAATTGACAGAGAGCCTGCATCGGCCAGGCCTTCCTAATTTTATAAAGGCTGAAAATGTTTCAGTGCACTCTTCCAATAGCCATTCGTGTAGATTCGAATGTTGGCTATTATGAATTTAGAGTCAGAGTCGGACTGGTTGCAATGCAAAATCAACATTTTTTTACAAGTTTATTATTAAGTAATGTAACTGTAGTGCATTTCGGTTGTGATCTAATAAAGTAATTTTATTCAGGTGCTCCATTTTCCTCACTATTTGTATGTCGGCCATTTTGTTAATAAATTGTGAATATTATGATCAGTACCTGGGGCTGCGCGCACCGTCTACCTATAATATACATATGCACTTTCCACCATTACCTTGTATACACCGCTAGGGGAGCTAATCCGCTTAAGGCGTTGCCAGGCGTGAGAAGAAAGCCGGACACAGGAAAGTTGCGTGCGTGTCCGGTCAAATTAAAGGTAAATAAACGAAAAGTCCTATTCGATTCAGCTATTGGCGATGTGGCAACTACTTGAGTGGCCTTAGATGACAAAAAAAGCACCAGAATCGTATATGACAGTTTCAATATGAAAATATTCTCCTTATAACAATGTGATAGTAACAGATTCAACAGAACAGATGAAGTGGTAGATCCAAAGCAGGTGGCAGTAGCTTTTATAGAGGGAATTTAAAATTTGTCATTACAGTACATACTGCTCCTCAAGTAAGACAACACTTGGATGGCGAATTCGTGACAGTGATTTAATAAGGAGTAATCAAGATGAAAACACACCTAATCACCTCATGTGTCAAAGGTCGCAAATAAAAAGAGATTTAAAAAAAGTTGAAAACTAGACTGTACAGTGATTCTCGCTATCCCGGGCGACTGATCACCGAGTGATATGTAGTTTAGTTTTATTATTTATGTAGAAGTAGAATTGCTTGTGTTGATTTTAATCGTCGCTGTAGAGCCACATAAGCGGTACTGAGGTCCTATTGATTCATCAGTCACCGCCGTCGCGAAAGATAAAAGTTTGAGTTTAAGAAGGCTGCGATTGAATTTTTTTGTGTTTTGTGTAGCGATGATCGTAGCAGATGAGTGTCCATGAGGAGTAACAAAGTTGAGAGGGGGAGGAATCCTGTTTCAAATTATATGCTATGGTGTTTACGGGAAAATAAATATATGAAGTTACTTTTTGTTATTTCTTATTTTCTTTGATTTTTTAGTAAAATGATTTTTCATTACTTTAAAATATTAACGAATACCCTGCAAAGTATATAAGTGGGTAACTGCGGATTTTAAATACGTGAATGGTTTTGATTGTACTTTCCTCGGCGCTACCTGAGCAGTGAATGGCCATTACATATGTAGTAAGTAGTGTCCCGACAGAAACCGAATTTCGGAGACAATCTTAATTTCGGCGTTGACCGAAATTTCTAGCCAGAATAAAATATTAAGGGGAATGTAAAGGCAACGTTAGTAACGCGCTCGTCACGCATTCACCAGCTTGCTCCATAGGTCTAGTGTGTGTAAGGTAAGTTAGGTACTAAAATATAATAATAAATTGTTTTATGGAGTAAGCTGGTGAATGTGTGACGAGGAGAGTAACGAAAAGTGTGATCGGTCGAGGCGAACCAAAGAGGGAGATATAAGGTGAATATAGAAAGAATGGGAGTTACGTTTGTCGTATTACTCTATAGGCATGAGAGAGGTGCGAAACATTTCCTTTATCTCATAGCCAGTCATATTGTAGAAGGAAAAAACTAGTCCGGAGGCTTTTGATAATTGCCGACGCTCATAAACATCCGCATAATAGTTATACAATTGCGTCGTCCTCATTTCCTTCTTCCCTCTCCCCTGGGCAACCGGCTACTCAGAAACCGCACGAAGCGCGAATGCGAGGGGCTGTCACTTTACTCCGGTATTATGTGAGCGAGAGGTAACACCTCGGTCGTGCTGGCCCAATTCCGCTGCAATGCAGCATGACACTAACTTTTGGTTACTTGCAATTATTTTTTGTATAACTAAAGAAGTTTTACTTCAGACGTGTGATCATGAAAAATAAAAAACGACAAAAACGAGTGTATAAAGTACACTCGTTTTTGTCGTTTTTTATTTATTATCTTTTAATCACATAGATATGCAGTCTCCGATTATTTTTGCTCCTTGATAGAACATTACTCATATTTTAGAGAAAAAAATTAGTTGCGTCTTAGTAACAATAAAGTAATTCTCGATTTAAGTATATGGGGTGTTTGAAATCAAAAAACAAAGAAATATTAATTTACAAAACAGAAAAGTGTAGTGGTAGTTTGTAGGTTAGTAGAAATAAATACGTACCCACTTATTTATTTGAGAATGTTAATTTGACATAATATAATAAAATACAATAAATAAACAATTAGGTACATACCTACTTACAATTACCTAAGTATCTAATTGAACTTTAATATCTTAGTCGATAAGTAATGTTAAAATGAAGTTTGAAACTCGGAATTCATAAGATTAGCACCACTAAAACGCCATAATACCTAGCACCTAACTAATGTTTGTTTTGTATAATGTTAGCAAATGAAATTAACTAATTAATAAAATGTTTAGAAAGAAACCTATCTAAATATTTTTTTGAAATTTATTTTACTATAATTATGGCAAATCAAGTTACATTATATTTTTTTAACACATTATACATAATATTATTTATGAAATTACTTAAAAATTTAAAAGAAAACAATGAAAACGAAAGAACAATCACATCAAACATTATCTAAACGTACTGTAAACACAAGTCAGGTCCAAAATGTCTTCGTCGCATGGATGGAATTTAATGACAGAATGCATCGCAAGAACTCTCGAAAGTAGTTTCGGTGTCGGTCATAGTTTCGGAAGCTTTGCCACCGAAACTAAACCGAAACCGAATGTTCGAAACACGGTAATAAATTTGAACATTATGAAGAATGTTGGTAGCAACGGCGGTCTATGGGATCAGCAGTCCATTAGCTTTATGTCAATGTTACAAACTCGTTACGTCAGTTTTAAAGTATGGTAATATTTATTTATTCATCTTCTGTCAGTCAGATGTCACAGTAATAGAGAAAGTGTCAAAAATTTCGTAAGTCGCGGCTACATTAACAGTTAAAGCCAACGTCCAACAACGGAATAATTAACGGCGTTTAACGTAAGTGTGGCCGAGAAACGGCGTTGAACTTTGAATGTCATCAGTATTCACAAACTATAAAAGCCTCCGCAGACTAGAGTTTTTTAATCAGCTGTTGAAGGATAACCACTATGGCTTTGAGACTACTGGGAAGAAGAATCGGAAAGACAGATCGAGGAAACTTGTACATCCACATCACTCTAAAAATATATTACTTTTTCGAATAACCATAGCCAGTTGCTATTAACTATATTCCATTGAAACATGGATAACAATATATTTAATCCAACGGTTGACTGACTACACAATCGATTATGACAACAAGTGCAAGGAGCCTGGAGCGCATAAGTACTGCAATTACAACAATAAGTTGAGCGCACGTACATAATAAGTAAATAAAAGCATGGCCAAACAACGAGGCGATTAAAATTCTGCAAGATTCAGTGGCCTTAAATCGTTTACATCGTGATAATTGTGCAATGGGAAAAGTAAATAAAATTATTGCGTATAGGTAGCAGGACTTAAGTTTAACTTCCGCCAACATTCCCATAAATATCGGCATTAGTGTGGTCGGGACATATTAAATAGCCGACCATGGATAGTTGCACACTCGTCTATACGCATCTAACTTCACTCGACTAAGATAAGTGAGAATAA
The DNA here is from genome assembly GCA_017140195.1 of Eumaeus atala. Lineage (NCBI taxonomy): Eukaryota > Metazoa > Arthropoda > Insecta > Lepidoptera > Lycaenidae > Eumaeus > Eumaeus atala. The sequence continues at coordinate 34,010 of JAFELO010001547.1, forward strand.
ATGTTTGTCATTTTCATTCATCTGTAGAGTACATATTCATGTCAGTTAATAAACATTTTACTCACAGTGAGGACGTGTTTTTAAAATAATGGTGTACTTTAAAATGTAAACAAGTGTTGTGTAAGTGAAAAGACGCCGATATGTCAGGATTAACGATTTTTAATTGCGTAAAAGTGTGTGTTGTGTTAATATTCGCAACAAAACGTGTTTGTTCATATACATTTACAAATGAATTGACAAGCGAACATCATAATGTACATTGCACTCACGAACACCCAAAAGCGGATCAAGTAAGTTATTGTCAAAATAGAATTACGAGAAACTTTTGTTAATATTCTGACTGTCAAAGTCTTCACTAACTGCTTAGGGCCATACTAAGCAGTTCTAACAATCCAATTTGAATCTATATCGTAAACTAATTTTTTTGTTAAACTAATGTTCCTAATTTAACGTAGTCCTATTCTCAAATCAAAATTAATTATTTCTTTTTGAAAATGCAAGTAAATTGCACACTAATAAAACTAAATATAAAAATAATTTTCTGAGCCTTATAACTTTAGGTACATATTGTAAACAGTACGTACCTAAGGTTATAAATATATTGCATTACAATCTTATTATGCGATTAAGAATTATGATTCATTATTATTATTCCCGGACTTATTTATTTTCGATCCGAGTTAGTTAAACAGTACCGACACAGTCATTTTATTTAATTATTATTTCATCTGAACATAATACTGCAAAGTGCAATATAAAATGTAAATCCAAAAAACAAATCCTTGAAAGTCAAAAGAAACTAATTTCAAATTTGTGTCGTTTTATATATTATTTTTCTTTAGTCATTACTCATAGCCCATAGATTCAAATGTTACACATTTACACATTAACTAATATATTTCAGTTTACATAAACTTTATTTTTTTAGCCGAAGTATGTATTGACAATAAAATTTGCGTGTAGTAAGAATTTTATTTACAAGTGCCAACTTTATTAATTACGTGGATTAGCTACTTTTTTATGTTTTCTGATTAATAGCACGTATTTCTCGCAAATCGTTTTACGCTTTCTAAATACATTCGGAATTCTGATCATATCTTTCATAAGTGTATTCAACTATGCGCTCCGCAGGCTTGGAGTTTCGTGTTCATATTTTTTTTAATTACATAAGCTAATATACCGCGACATGTATATAGCTGTATATAATATTAAGGAATTATCGTTTACTCCAGTGTTTGCGAGTGTTAGACATTAAAATAATACCTACAAGGTAAGCCAATTTTTTTTGTATCCATTAAAATATTATTTTATCGGTTTACTTTAGAGTAGCAATGCCCCGCGGGGTTTCACTCACGCTCCGTTCCTGTTTACTGTAGAGTCGTGGTACATATCCTAGCCTTCCTCGAAAAATAGTCTAGCTAATACTTAAAGAATATTTCAAATCGAACCAGTAGTTACTGAGGTAAGCGCGTTCAAACCTTCAGCTTCATCGGTTTCACACGCGTAACTCCGCTCTTATTAGTCCGAGAGTCATGGTATATTGCCTATACCCTTCCTCGATGAGTTTTCAATGCGGGCCAGTTGTTCCTGAGATAAGCGTGTTCAAACGAACAAACTTAAATTTTATATTATAATTAACTATACATGCATAGGCATCTAATAATCCCGAAGCTCGAGGAACTACTGTTGTATCTGTACCATTTTACTAAACAGTACTATGGAAGCATAAACGTGACCGTGGGACACTGGCAGTAAACCGCGGCATAGTCTCTTATATTAATTTTCTTGTAATGGAATTCGCGTGATATTTCTTTCCGTAACAATTATGGAGTTATGTTGCATGGAGCCCCTGGTTATGATGGAACTGAGCAGTCTGCGTAGCTGATTGGTGATTTCTACTTCCGACGCTCGCTCTTATCCTTGTAGAGGTTATGCAGATGCGTTGATCTTCCTTATCCCATTCACTTAATAAAGGACCGGACTCTCAAACTCCCACTAAGAAGAACAGTATGCTAACAGCTGACACTTCACACCAGTTTTATGTGATCGAAAGGTGATCACCACACTAGCCTGATTCGAGAACAATGAAGTAACTGCTTCACTGTCTCGTATCTTAAGGCTGTTCACCATAGTCAATGTGTCCAGTCACCTGCGGGCGGGTGTGCGTTGGAGACGCTAGGAACGTTCTTAAACAGATATATACTAGCCACGGATTTGCCCTTAGAAGTAACTCCCATAAACAGCACGACATTCAACGCCGACAACAAAAGAGACCTCGAAACCCGCCCTTTGGCCCGGAGGTCAATAATGTGATTTACACGCCTTCAACTTATTCCAATTGTTGTGGCGCGAATGTAAAGTGAGACCCCCGTCAGAAGCGCTACGCTGTTTTTAACGCGATACCATCTTGTACATCGATAACGCTAGTTACATGCGCGAAAAAGCACGACGTCATAGTAATGTTACGGGTACAGTAACGGCGAGGGAGAGAGAGATTTTGTTTGGTTTGGTATTAGGTGACACACGCAGTACACATCTCGGTCCTGTGCGCAATGTGGTTATCACACTGCCTGAATAAAACTTCATTAATTATACTAAACGTTACTGTTTACGACAGAAAAAGAGAAAGACAATGTAGCACACATTGTCTTTGTCTATCACTATCGCTCCCTATCTTCAAAATTTACTTCAAAAGATTTTTGTATAGCAGGTAAACGGGCAGTTAGACATCCGCAAATATGGGGAATAATTGAAGTGCATAATAAACTTTGGCCATCCCGACCTGTTACGAAACGCGACTGCATAGCTTCATATTGGTATTTATATGAAAACGACATATTATTTAAAGTTTAAACTCAAATAATTCGTTTGATGAAGCAGCTTCTGAGGAATGATTCAATAGTTTAAAAGTTAAATACATTTCCTGTTGGTACTGAATGTATTTTATAAATATTCTTATATTGCAAGACGACTTAGGGATCTTCAAGAAACTGCGGCGGTGCAGCTGTAGGCCTCAGAGGTCACTTACCTTTCGGTGATCGAAGGCTCGTTTGCCCAAGAAACATATATTTTCTATATTTTATGTGTAAAGAGCCGGGTTTGAGGCGCGCCGTTTGGGTTGTTGAGTGTTTATAGCATTGGAAAGCACACGACGAAACACTTGGCCCAGTGATGCTATTACAAGCTGCTGTTACATTCGTTATGCTTCGATGGGCCGTTAGCTTGCGTGCAAATTTTTATACATAGTATATATTTCATCATCATCATTATCAGCCCTTATCGGTCCACTGCTGGACACAGGCCTCTCTCAATGAACGCCAGGACGACCGATCTCCTGCTACTCGCAACCATCCTGGACAGGCTACTGCACGGTGATCGTCTTCTCACTTGGTTAATATTTTTTTCATTTTTATTTATTAATTTATATTTATTTATTTATCTATATTTAGTTGCGAATAAAATTCGGGTTTATTGGTAAATTTAAATATAAGTGCGACGGTTGCAGTGCAGCAATATTATGCGCTGTAGATTTTTTTTAATAGTATTGGGGGCAAATGAGTAATCAGAGCCTTTTAACTACCGACGCCCACGAAGATCAGCATAATTATGCCGATGGGCCACCGGCTACTGAGAAACCGCACGCAACGCGACACCGCAGGTGACACTTTACGGCGGTATCAAGTTAGCGAGAGGTACCTCCCCGGTCGTGCCGGCTCAATTCCGTTACATAGGAGGATGTAGTGTCGTGCACCTTGCATGGCACGTCGTAGCACAGCTCTACCTCATGCAAAATTATCAAGTACCTTTCTAATTGTAACTCATACCAATGTGGCAGAACCTCTGTTAATAACTTTCCTTATTATGCGGTTGTGAAACCATAATTATTAGGCATTGCCCACGACTGCAGACGGCGTGTCAAGGAATTAGGAATAAACATACGCTACTTTATGAGTTGGGCCTTCACGAAGACTTTGTAAAAAAGCGCAACTCTGCGCGCAGGATACTTGTAAACGGGTAAAAAGTGCACTCGGTGTTCCTGATTACATCGCGCGGTCCTGATGTTGGTGGGGGCTGGGTCTGTGGTTGTCTCATCAGCTCTCGTACGGACAAATTTGATCCCTTATGAGGGACTGGCCAGTCGCCGCGGTGCTCTGTTGTTGAAATATCCAGGGCATATCAACAAAGGTACCCGCGGCGGTTTTAGACAGTCGATAGTAGCATTTTTTTTGCTGAGTCCGTAACGCCCTCCCGGCTTACCCAAGACCGGGTGGAAGCAGCGAAAGACTTATCCCTGCTGAAGGCAACAAAGAGCCACGAACACGTATTCGGCCCAGATTGGCGTTGCAAAGGAAATAATCGTAGTTTCGTATCCTAGGAGTCGTATTTTTTGTAGGAGTGCCATGCTGTATGCATAGGAGGAGGTAGTGCCATGCATGGTGCATGACACTACATCCTCCTATGCAACGAAATTGGGCCGGCACGACCGGGGAGGTACCTCTCGCTAACTTGATACCGCCGTAAAGTGACACCTACGTTGTCGCGTTTCGTGCGGTCTGTGAGTATCCGGTGGCCCATGGGGGAAAAGGAGGGCAACGCATCGGCATAATTATGCTGATGTTCATGAGCGTCGGTAGTAGTTGAAAGTCTCTGATTTCTCGTTTGTCCCCCTATATTAAAAAAAAGTTAGCATTTTTCTCGATTTTCCTCGATTGATATTTATTGTATTCTAATTCAAATCAAGGGTAGTCCATTGAAATGAGGTAATTGTATAAGGCATACCATACGCGTATTTCATACTGATTGCGTTTTCTTAGAATGCTTCTTGTACAGACAATCCTCGTGTGACTACCAACAATATATTTTGGTGCTTACAAGAGTCCGTGGAGTCAAGAGGACCAGTGTGTTTGAGATACACAGGATTGTTCGAAGCCTTAAGTCTCAGCCGAATTTCGACCACGCTGATCGCCTTTCTAGACACTAGCCAACTGCGCAGGACGTTATAGTTCGCGCGCAGGCACCAGAGCACTCGCTGTTCCTTCGTTCACCTGTTCCGATGAGACGACAGTTCGACACGATCGGAGATAAATTAGGCGCAGGACCGAAGGCTTAACGTGCTCCGAGGCACGGCTGTATAACACCACCAACTACCTCACTTCGGACTGTTGTTACAAATTGAAACATCCCAATAGCACTTTGCCCTGACTGAACCCAGGCTCACGACTGAGCGTACACACGGTTTTATTTGTTTCTATTGGTCCAGTTAGGTACATAGACAAGACCATGGGCTGAGTCTAAAGTGGTCAGCCCCCTTATTAACACACGACGATGGATACTTAATAAAGGCTACTTAACCATGTATCGTGTCGCATCTCCTGCGGGTTGTGAGCAGTCTGCCAGTGAGTACGAAAAGAAAAAAAGGAAACTAGGAGCTATAAAGAGAAATGGCGAACTTCCCAAGTCCTCGACAAGTCCGATGGGATCCGTGGCGGTTTTGGCCTATAGAACAGACCTCTCTAGACCCTACCCAAGTCAAGTAGAAGCTAGTATAAGTGAGTGTGAAAATAATAAGCAAATATTCAATAACTTGCCATTTATTAATAACATTGTCGCGTAACGTTACGAAAGATTAGGAAAGAACCTGATGATTCTAGCTAACATACACAGGCTGGAGATCATTTTACACAACCATATGTTGAGGATGGTAAATCTAATGCCATCTATAAAATATATTATAGTTTTCTCTGTGGCCTGCTACATCCCTGAAAACTTAACGGATACTTGACGGACTCTGAGGTCTCACGGAGAAACAGGACTCACCAAAATAGCTAATTGACTTGATAATAATGTTATCACTCTAAATATCACAAAAACTTACTACTTTACATATGTGGGTGTGGTTATTGACCGTAGACTTAGCTGGTATGGACACTTAGAAATGACCATGAACAGAGTTCGGAAACTCATTTGGATTTTTAAAGTATTACCACATGTGGCAACAAAAACACTACTTAAAGAAATACATATTCCCCTGGCACAATCAATTACTACATACTGCTTGCCCATTTGGGGTCGAGCTAGTAAAACAACGTTGCTGGATCTAGAAATATCGCAGCGCTGTTTATTGAAGACCAAGTTTTTTAAACATATACATGAATAGTGATTGATTAAGTATTATATAACTTATCAACTAAGCGAAAAACAAATGCTTATAATATATTATGGTTCCCGCACTATATATATAATATGGTCACTCACGCTTCAAGGCTTACAATTCGAGTCATAATTACATACAAAATTTATTCAAGAGTTTAAACATCATAACCTTACTTCGTGGGCAGTAGGGTAAGAAAAAGAAAGAAATAAATTTAAAAAAAAAGAAAGAGAAAACTAAATGTGATACTTTATACTTATTATATTAAAATATTATTGGGAAAATGTCTCTGGACCCTAGTTTTAGTTGTCGTACAACACAATCTGTATTTAATACAAAAGAAATATGCAAACATTGATTTAGCTACTTAGAAATTGTGTGAACGTCATACTTTGCATGTTTTTACATTACACAGAACATTAGACATGGACTAACAGCCACGTTACCAACTGAGATGATGGTCGTCAAATCTAATAAAGTTTAATGTTGGTGCCGTACTCTATTCGTACATCTTTGATCACTTTTAGTAAATTATTGTGGAAACGATCTTGGTATAGTCCGGGTTTCACCGATTGTAAACATAAACACAGCCCGGCATGGCTGAGCCTTACTATCTGTTAGTACATCGCTTTATATGGCGATTATTCTAGAAGAACTGTTAGTATGTCATGATACACTTGGTAGCGGTTCTCACTTCGTGCACTGTAACAGTCCATTATTTAATAGATATTTAAACACTTTCTATTGTGACTTTCACCAACCAGAAAGTGTTTTTTTATTTATTTAAATAAAATCTATACTCCACCTGTAAATCTAACATAGCATGTACTAACAAGTTGTAACGTAAAGCTGAAGAGTTATATATTATTTTTGAGTATTTTTTCTTAAGTAACAGGTTGCATTGCAGCGGAATTGGGTAGGCACGACGGGGAAGTACTTCTCGCTCACTTGATACCGCCGGCTAAGTGACATCTACGATGTCGCGTTTCGTGCGGTTTTTGAGTAGCCGGTGGCACAGGGGGGGTGTAAAGGAGGGCAACGCATCGGCATAGTAATTATGCAGATGTTCATGGGCGTCGGTAGTTATAGAAGGGCTCCGATTCTTCGTTTGTCCCCCTATATTATTGAAAAAAATAGTCCATTTATTGAGGACGGCCATCGTAGCGCGACTGAAGTTATGGGGGTGAAACCCCGGGGGGTGCTAGTTAGATATATTGATGTACGGAAACTGTTATGGGACAACAAACCAAAGGATACGCGACGGGGGTTTACTCCACTTTACCGAGAGGTGGGTAGGAGCGTGGGTGGAGGTGGGCAAGTGGAGTTTACTCCTTAAGAAAGACTAATAGTGATATTTAAAAAGTATTATGCGTGGAATGCTGATCCATTAAACGGCAGATGTTAATGGCACCGATTCCTTCTTTGTTTACCAAAAAGCACTGCCACTACCAGAATCACATCACATAGATCTCATTTTCTTCTTTTCGTATCATTGGCTCTTAAATAAAATGAGTCCAGAACTTCGTCAGGGTGACTGTGTCTACAAATGTTCAGACCCCATGTGATGTATGTTCAGTACGAGGCTTGGCACGCTGCATGCAACGGAATTGGGCCGGTACGACCGGAGGTACATCTCGCTCACATAATGACGCCATAAATTGAAATCTTCAGTGTCGCGCTTCATGCGGTTTGTGAGTAGCCGGTGGTCCATTGGTGGGGGGTGGAAGGAGGGCAACGCATCGGCATAGTAATTATGTTCATGGGCGTCGGTAGTCGTGGAAAGGCTATGCTTGCTCGTTTGTACCCCTACACTATAAAATGTACATGTAACACCAGCTTGTGATGAATCTGCCCATTTTGTTAACCCGACTGCGCACCGCAAAGGAGGGTTATGTGTTTGGTGTCTATTTTTCCCGTTATTTTGCACTTTCTCTGGGCGTCTGTATGTGTCTTTATGTATATCCATTAAAGTTGTAATTAAAATAAAATTTCATATCATAATCATCATTATCAGCCCCATCGGTCCACTGCTGGACATAGGCCACGAACGCCAAGACGACCGATCTCCTACCAATCGCATCCATCCCGGGCCGGCTACTGCACGGAGATCGTCTGCCCACCTGGTGAACGGTCGACCAACACTTCTTTTTCCTATACGCGGCCTCCGCTCCAGGACCTTTCTGGCTGCCATCAGATCCTCTGTAACATTCACTATATATTAATTACTCGAATATAATTTATATTCCAATTCATAAAGCTACGGCCTGCGTTGTACGCATTCCGTGTGAATGCTGTTTACATTACGTACTGTGGAATGTGTTCGTGTGGTTATCGGCACATGTGGCGCGGGACGCCATATCTGTAACTAAGTACATACACCATTTACGGGTTTCACGTTGTGTTTGTTTGTTTTACTTCTGAATCATTTATATTTACTAGTAGCAGCATTATATTGACTAGCAGCGCTGCGCGGTTTTCCCCGCGTAACATGGTATAGTTTCACATTGCAAAATTCGCTCCACTATTTCACTGGGGCACAATTTCTAAAAATCCTTTCATGGCGCCCACTTACATAATAATAGGAACCTCTGTGCCAAATTTCAGGCTTCTAGACATAGTACTTCTGACTGTGCGTTGTCTGTCTGTCTGTTTTGAAGTTATGTTGTTGTTATAATTGCATTGTTTTGTTTTCACAGCATGTAAGTAAAAGCTAAGCCCATCAGGCTTCTGAGATATGGGAAGCTTCTGAGATATGGGAAGCTTCTGAGATATGGGAAGCTTCTGAGATATGGGAAGCTTCTACTTTTTATTTTATTTCCAAATCGCAGTTACAGTTTATTTAAATGTTTGTTATATTTAATAACCGTTACATCCATGAAGCAGAAACCAACAATGTCCTCATATATGAAACCAATTGACATAAACAGTCAAATTTATACAAGAACAGTTGTTCTTCACGTGAATTCAGTTCGGGCAGAAAGTCAGGGTAGGCAGAGAGTACGGAGCGCCCCATATCACGATCCTTACATACAAGCCTGGCTTCCTCCACATCGTTTAGTCTCTCCAGACGCCGGTTGCGTCTTCGCACCTGCAGAGATACTCGATTCGTAACGGACTATGGTATGGCGGTCTTGATCATATCCGGTACCTACATTCTTCCGCATTCGCATTGTATACCGGTTTTGTTAACCTTTCATCATCATCATTATTATCAGCCCTTATCGGTCCACTGCTGGCCATAGGCCTTTTTCACCGAACGCCAAGACGGCCGCTCTCCTACTACCCAACCTTTCACCAACCAACGGAGCTTGCCCTTATTAATTTCAAATTTCAAAATATTTTTTAATTCTTTTGCGGTAGTTTATCTCCGGCGAGATTAAAAGGCGACGCAATTGCGCATTGCAATCGAATTGGGCTGGCGGGGCGTTTCCTTTACATGATACCGCCGAAAGAGCTAAGCTGACGTGTTCTGTATTTTTGTGAGTTTTTTGGTAATCTATTGGAGGAGAAAAAGGGCGCCGCATAATTGTTATGCCGATGTATATGGGCGGCAGTCACCAAACGAGCAGTCGATGCCTCTTGGTGAACACCGACGTCCACATACACTCGCATAACGTCCGGCGACGGTGGATTAATTATTTAAATCTGTCCTTAATATATAAAATTAAGCATCGACCTTGTAATTATATCCTCTTCAAATAATATTTGTAATGGAGTCCAAATGTCACGTGTCCTGTTAATTAATTTTATTTATATAAAGTAATTATATAAAATAATTTTATTACAGAAGTGTTTCGCGGAATGGATTTATTTAGTGGCAAGCAGGATGTTGATGAAGGTTGGTGTGGCCATCTACCATCATCATCAGCATTTTATGGCATCAGTCCGTAGACTCGTAGACAGATGATAGCACCTCATCCTTGAGCTGCACTTTGCTGACCCCGTCCAGGACCACGCATGGTCGTTCATAATAGCAGTTCCCCGAAAAAAAAAATCATCCTAGCCGAATTTCGACCACGGCATCCATCTCTATAGAGATCAACCAACTCTCTACTATCTTGAGTAGGCACAAGTGCACTCCCTGTTCCCTCATTCTTCTATTCTGATGGGACGACAATACGACACGACAGGAATCAGGAGCAGGACCGACGGCTTAATGTGTTCAATTGAAATTAAAAGAAATCAGCAACATAATAGGAAAACCCGAGAATTAAAAGTCAGCAACACCTAATAGAAAAATCCGAGTAGGGAAAATCAGCAACACGTGATAGGAAAAATCAGCAACACGTGTCAGGAAATCAGAGGAGGAAAAATTTGCAACACGTGACAGGAAATCAGAGGAGGAAAAATCAGCAACACGTGTCAGGAAATCAGAGGAGGAAAAATCAGCAACACGTGTCAGGAAATCAAAGGAGGAAAAATCAGCAACACGTGTCAGGAAATCAAAGGAGGAAAAATCAGCAACACGTGACAGGAAATAAGAGGAAGAAAAATCAGCAACACGTGATAGGAAATCAGAGGAGGAAAAATCAGAAACACGTGATAGGAAATCAGAGGATAAAAATCAGCAACACGTGATAGGAAAATGAGAGGATGAAGAATCAGCAACAGCAAAAATATCTCCGTCCAGAGAACACAGTCCTTCATGGACCAAAATTGCCGAATCTCCTCTTCTCGGCTAACCAACTTTAACCGACTCCAAAGAAGAGGTTATTAATTCTTCTGTATTTAAAAATATTTAAATCTAGTTTCAAAAATGAAATGGCAGTGTCATTTTGATCTATGGTTAAATTATCTGCTCACAGAATGTGTTATTCAAAAAAAAAAAAAAACGTGGAGTTGGTGCAAATGCAACCGAATCTTCCTTATCAGTAGAAGGCGAGTGTACCGGATCGTGTAAGGGTTCATTTAGGAAGAGGTAGTGCCATGCCGCATAGGAGGATGCACTGCCATGCATAGTGCACGACACTACATCCCCGTATGCAACGAAATTGGGCCGGCACGACCGGGGAGGCACCTCTCATAATACTGCCGACACAAAATGACATCTTCCCTGTCGTGTTTCGTGCGGTTTGTGAGTAGCCGGTGGCCCATTAGGGGTGGGGGAGGAGGTCAACGAATCGGCATGGTAATTATGTGGATGTTCTTGGGCGCCGAGTCGTAAGAGAAGGCTCTAATTTCTCGTTTGACCCCCTATTCTATATAAAAAAACTATCCCATTGATTTGAGGACAGCTTGGGAGTTGACCAGCCAACGTCACGATCCTCACCATGATTTAAGCCATGTCGTGGCCGTGGGGCTGAGGACTGGTGCGACCGACGACTCCTTTCTGTGATGTCGCCTTAAAATGATGGCGCTGCTATTGCGTTTCTTACGGTTTGTGAGTAGCCAGTGGCCCTTTGGGGGGATGAGGTAAGGAAGAGCAACATATCAACATAAACATAGACCGACGTCAAGTGGTGTCGGTAGTCATTGAATCACTCCTAGAGCTCGTCTGTCGTCCTACGCCATTTTACTTATGTTAAAAAGAACACCTTGGGCAAGCCTTCATAGGTTGAGGTGGTTAAGATCTGGAACACACGAAGCGCGACCACATACCGTTAAGGCAATCACATCTTCTACACAACATCGATGTTAAACGAATTTATCTGCAATGCAGCAATAATCGTTACTGGCGTATCGATGTTAAAACGTGGCGTTTTCGACAGTTCTACTGCAAACTTATTATGCAAGCGCGCATAATAGAAGGTCAGAATCCATTACGATTGCAGTGTACGAATATGTGCCGGATGGTGGGTCGAGAAATACCTATTTAGGGATGTTTGGACCCTACTCAAAAATGAAATGTTTATTACTATTGTTGTAATACACTAGCGATCGTCCCCGGTTCTGCCCGTGAATAAATTATACACCAAAACCTTCCTCGGAAATTGCTTCGTGCTGACTCATTGGTGAAAACCGCATGGAAATCCGTCCTGTATTTTTAGAAAATCGATCACATACAGACAGACAGCTTTTGGGGACTTTGTTTTACATACAAAAATAATACGCCCCGGCTTCGCCCGTGAATAACAGTGTCCAAGTTATACACTAAAACCTTACTCGACAATCGCTCGCTTTTGGATAGAATAATACATGTAGTTGCAAACGAGTCGAAAAGAATGGAAAGGTCAAAAAGTATATATTTTATATTTAGGGACCCGTCTCTTTTCGACCCCTCTTGTGGGAGATTTTTTATAGAATAAGGGGCAAACTGACTGACGCCCATGAACATCCACATAATTACTATTCCGACGCATTGCTCTTCTTCCACCCCCCTCATGGGCCACCGGATACTCACAAACCGCACAAGACGCTACACTGAAGATGTCACTTTACGGCGGTATTATGTCAGCGAGAGATAAAGCCCCCCCCCCCCGCCCCCGGTCATGCCAGCCCAATTCCGTTCCGTTAACTATACATCATATACGACCGGCTGGCGCAGTGGTAGCGTAGCACACCGCGACAAGCACGATTATCCGAGATAATCGTGCTTGTCGCGGGTTCGAATCCCGCCTATGTTATGGATGTTATATGTATTCCTCTGTATCTATAATAAATATCTTAAATAAATTGACGTGGCGAATGAATATGATAAACCTGTCATTTCTATACAAATGGCTCAATAAACTTTAACTCGTAATGCATGCTAGTGCCTATGGGCGTCGCTATTCATCAATAGGTTCCATCCTCTTACTCGTCTTTACTATTAAGAAAATATATAGTTACAGCTGGTGTTAGGTCGGTTATCTCCCCGGTCGTGTCAGCTTGGTATTTGGACCGTGTTTTAATGCGTTGGGTGTACATTACCATAATATGAAGGATTAGTCACAGACCGGCTGGTAGTCAACTAGTGCTTCCGCTATTACCCGTAAAGGTTTACCGGTCCACAAGGCCGCGGACTTGCATGTACTCGTATTTTTATAGCGTACGTGGACTAACCGACAGAAAAGCGGGCCATCGCTCGCTCCCACCGCTGCTACCGCTGTGTCGCCTGCCACCACCGACCCTTTGATATGATCGTGGGGAGGCCGAGGGAAAAGAGTTTTTTTTTAACTTTCCTGGGAACCGCCACTAATTTAATCAGAAGAGAATAGAAGCAGTAAAGCTAACAGTGTGCGCATTTGATGACGCCCTTAAATATCCGCATAGTTTTGCAGATGCGTTTTTCACCCCATCCCCCAATGGGACAACTCAAAAACAGCATATCCATTTCACATAGGAGTGATAGGTGTGTCCCCAATCGTGTCGACCCTATGCGGCAGCAATGCAACAATGTCACACCTAACACACGCGTATAACGCCACATCAGTACCGGTACCACGCGCGACCGAATGCTGTGAGTAGCCCACACATCTCCCGGGAGTGCAGTCCGCAAGTGTGCTAGTCCCTCGTGCATCAACGGTTATCTTCATACCTCTGTGGCATACGCAATGGGCATACTAAGTGTGAACACGTCGTATAACTGGAATTGTGTACTGTCTCCCACTCTTTTATATTTTCCACCGCTGCTATTCCTGTGTCTCCAGGACCAACAGCGGCCACCACGTGTGACCCTCTGATATGATCGTAGGGAGCCGGCGGAAATGCTAAAAACTGCTTTGGGACCCGCCACGAATTTAATCAGAAGAAAATAGGAGTAGAAAGTGTTTCCAGTTTTTTGTATGCTATAGAGGGGCAAACAAGAAATCGGGGCCATTTTACGACTACCGAGGCCCATCATCATCATCATTCTCCCCTTCAACGGGCCACCGGCTACTTACAAACCGCTTGTGACGTGACACCGAAGATGTCATTTTACGGCGGTATCAAGTAATTGAAAGGCGTGTCTCGGTCGTGCCGGCTCATTTCCGCTGTAATGCAGCGTGGTACTATCTCTTACCAGTAAACTCTTGGATTGGAGAGGGAAATTGGATTGACTTTCTACATCCTAAGGGGATGTGAAGGATATCGCCCTACGGGTACAGACCATCACAGACGGGCAAACAGAAAATACGGAATACGGGATGCGGAAGTCTGGTCAGAGGTGCGACAGCGAAGCATAAGTGGAAGCGAAAAGCATCTTAATACAGCTTGAGCATGAGTCCTCAAATTAATTATGCTTTTTCTTTAAAATATATATTTTTATACATTTAAATACTTAAAAAAGTGAGTATTGGGTGGTAACAGTAATAGTATTGTTCTAAATTTTCTCACAATAACAATGTCATTAATCAATATCATTTCTTACATAATTTTACATATCACAAGAACTCCTTGAAAACACATTATGTGTCACGCTCAAGCCATAGAGTAACGTCATAGAGATCCGTCATATGTTACGAAATATTTTATTTCATAAATTCACTGCCATAACGCCGTAAGTGCGAGAACTGTAAAATTATGTGTATACAAGTTTAGGTAATATTTGTTTTCATTAATTACTAGGTATGAAATAAAAGTAATTTTATGTCAATGGCGTAATTACATTAAATAAGAAATTAGCTTTCATTTCATATATAATTCAATTCAACAGCCCCCCTCATAAATTAGATACGATATAAAATCGGTAAATCTTTTCTCATATAAAATTTAGATTTTTCGATTACCGGGTTATCGTTTGGGGGCGTCGATATATAAATATATATTCTTTTTGGATCGGAACTCTTGCTGTGGTGGCGCAGAGGATCCCAATACAGCTTCAACGGATTGCTATGAGTGCACGTCGGGCGATGAGACTAGGTTTGGGCTCGACACCGGGTCCGACAGAAGAAGCCTATACCCAGGAGTGGGTGTGCCGCATATGATACTGCCGCAAAACTTGATTTGTCGTTGGCCATTGGAGAGGAGGAGGAGAGGAGGACAATCTGTCTGCATAACAAATATTCTGTTGTGGCTAAGGACAGAAGTCAAAAAGCTCTAACTGCTAACACATCCACTTATATTATAAAACTAAGTGGGCAGATGTGGCCGATATGATGGCAAACTCCTTGCGGCTCCTAATGCAGTGGCAACGTCCTAAGACAGTTCTCACGTCTCTCTTTTTCTCGGCCTGTTGCTACGGCGGTTGCTATCGATGCTGGAGCAGGATACAAGAGTAACTCCGGTAGGAATCAGTAGGGCGCCAAGCCCAAGTTGGTAGAATAATAACTCACCTTATTCGTCTCAAACGAATCCCGTCTCTATCTCAGATGGTATTGAGGTCGGCTACCTAATTTTGGAGATTTCTAGTCCGCCAGAATTTACACAGAGCGACTGCCATTTGACCTCTGCAACCCATCAGGGAAACCAAACCCAATCATAGACTAGGGCGAATTCTAATACACGGATTCGGGTTTCCTCACGATGTTTTCCTTCTGGGGCTGGGGTCGAGCGGTTTAAATAAATTATGTAGAGTAATAAAAATTTTGTCAATGTTAGGTGATATAATTGTGCTATCGGTGACTTTTTTGTAGGTGTTTTTATGATATGCGATTCTTTAGTACATTGTGCTGTATCTCATACGGCTCAGCCACCGTTAACAGTGTAACTTGAGATATCGTTTTTTGGACTGCTTCGCCGCAAAACGTGGCATTTACTCTATTACACAAGTTTTAGGAGGATGTAGTGCCTTGCATGGTGCATGACACTGCATCCTCTTATGCAACGGAATTCCGCCGCCACGACCGGGGAGGTACCTCTAGCTCACTCATTACCGGCGTAAAGGGTCGCGTTTCGTGGGGTTTGTGAGTAGCCGGTATCCCATTGGTGTTTGGTGATAGGAGGGCAACGCATCTGCGTAACAATCATGCGACTGTACATGGGTGTCGGTAATCGTCAAAAGGCTTCGATTCCTCGTTTGCCCTCTTCATCATTATCAGCCTTTATAGGCCTCTCTATAACAAAATACATAAATAAATTGTGAAATGTTTTAGTATACTTTGTTGTTATAGGGGCTTCAGAAATACATCATCTGTACAAATATTAAAATTGATCCGGTAAAGAAGAAAGTTTTTCTTTCGCGCCTCATTACCGGACGTGTGGCGCTCGCGGCACATTATAGTGCAGTGTAACTACTAAAACCACCGCGAGGGCGTACACTATAGTAATTATTTTGGGACCAGAAAGGGGGAGGCGGTCCCCCTCCCCGCTCTGGTGGGACGGCGCGCGCACGATGCCGTTTGAGTTGCGGTGTCGTGGATAAGGATAGTTGAGCTCGTTTAATGTTTAGCTTATCTGAGGAGGCCGGCCTGCTCCCGTCCCCCCTCTGACGTAAGGGGTCGACTTCAGAGATTTTTCGAAATCAGCAAAAAGCTGTATTCTTAATTTATTTATTATTAGAGTTTTCTAAAGTCGCGTTATTTTATTTCTACCAATCTAAGCTTTCAACTTCCGGATTCGGTGTGTGAGTTTGACATTCTGTCAGTCATATGTGTTATATAGTCACAGATGTTGACACAGTGTCACTATATGTGAGGTTTCATCGCTCGACCGGTACGAGCGGTGTATATCATATTGGTTCTACCAGGAAAAATGCTTTTACGCACCATCCAGCCGACCCAAGGGGGCCTGAAGTGTGTGTCGGGCTCAGGTCGTGAAGCGATAGCTGCTACCGACTAAAACCTGCTATCCCTTAGTTGGCCCTATTGGCATTTTACAGCGGGAGCGTGTCTTGGTGTTTCTTTGTTTGTGTTCTTGGACGGACTTTGCTACTGCTGTCGGGATCGCGTCGTCGGCGTCGTGCAATACGTGCTTCGGCCGACGCTGACGGCAGTCGGTTAATAACGTCGGATCGTATTCCGACGTTTGGACGATTAATTTATTTTTGTGATTAAGGGCACGGTCAAAGAACTTTTGAGATAGCTCTTTGAGGTGTCCTTTAATCGAGATGATGGGGGTTGTCCCACACCACATGACAACTCCATCAACTTTGGGACTGTGCAATGGGGTGCGGGTCCCATCCTCGCCCTTTGCCCCGTGCGCAAAATTGCCGCCACTTCTTTTAAGAGGGTTACAAAGAGCTGCACCTCCTCCTGCTCTTTAGTCCCCTCTTCTTATAGGAGGGTACTAAGAGCCGCCACCTCCTCGGTTTAATTGGCTTCGCCCAAGGTGTCTCGGATCACCCCAGGCTACTGAGCCCCACAGCCACGATAAGGCTTGAACCATGGTGGGAAACTCTAAAAAACCTTTACGAAACAAATGTTAATGACAATGTTTATTTCGCAACACAACATAGCACCGCAGTGAATTGTAAAGTGCCACACACACGGACGGACATCTTGAGGTCGCATTTGCTCACGCGACCTCACGGAGTCATGTTACAATATTATGTAATGTTCGTTAATAAACATAAACTGTAGTAACTGCAGTAAAGTAGATTTAGGAAGAGGTAGTGCCATGCTGCATAGGAGGAGGTCGTGCATATTGTATGGCACTACCTCCTCCTATGCAACGGAATTGGGCCGACACGACCGCGGAGATAGCTCTCGCTCACTTGACACCGCCATAAAGTGACACCTATGGTGTCGCGTTTCGTACGATTTGTGAGTAGCCGCTGGCCCATTTGGGGGAGGGGGGAAGGAGAGCAACACATCGGCATAGTAATTATGTGGATGTCGTCGATAGTCGTAAAAAGGCTCCGATTTCTCGTTTGGGGGCAAAGTAATAAAAATCTATTGTGTTTAAAGTCTCCGTTGTGTATTTGAACCGCGGACCGGTCGACGGGGGCATATGAGACACTACCTTATATGAGTCAGTAGCAATGGCACCTTATATCGGTCAACTACGTCCAGTGCAAATTAAAAGCAAACGTACATTTCTTTAAATGCACAGGGACCGTTGGATCCGCACCGGTCGACTTGCAGCTCAAGTACTGCCCCACCGAGCCGTGGTTGTTCACATCTATCTTTCCAAGACCCGTACCCTATTTTGTTTGAGCCAATTTTACCTTCGGCGTATCTTAAACTTATTTTATTGCCTAATTAAATAATGTTCCATGAGCCTTGTGTTCGTATACTTTTTCATTTAATTGGGATAAATTTCTTGAGGCATACCACGGAATGTCATTAATTTTAACATGATCTAGGGTGTTTGGAGCTTAAAATGTTATTTTTAATTTTATGACAGGCAAAGGAGCAGCCGTACATCCTGATAGTATCGTTTTATAAATAAGCCAAAAGGCGTTCAGTCTACTCTGTATGTGATCTATTTTCTCAAAATCCTCTTTTTTTTAGAGCTTTAGGGCGCAAACGAGAAATGGGAGCCTTCTATGACTAGCGACGCGTATGTGTCCATGCGCATGACTGCCACGCAGATGCGTTGCGCCCTATCATTCTCCCCAATGGGCCACCGCTACTCACAAACCGCGCAAAACGCGACAGCGACGTTGTCAATTTACTTCGGTATCAAATGAGCGAGAAGTACTTGCCCGGCCGTGCCAGCCCAATTCCGCTGCATAGAAAGAAAGAAAGATGTTTATTTGATCACAAACAAGAGACATACACGAACATTTCACATACAAATATAATTAAAGTATAAAATAAAATTAGCACTAGTATAAAAGAGTGCCTCTGGGATGCGCCAAATTGGTTTACTTCGGCATAAGTCAGGTGAACATGATAAATAAGGCACCTGACACCGGTTTTTAACCAAACCATCCACCGAGTGCGTCACAGCTGCTGAGCATAAAAAACACATATCATAAAAAAAGAAAAGGTACGTACTGTTTCACACGAATAATTATAAAAAAAGCAAAGGGAGACAAAATGTTACTAAACATTTAAAATTAATTAATGTGTACAGCTAACACAAAACAATTGGAACGAATAAATTTACAACACACACACACACACACACGCACACACACGCACACACACGCACACACACGCACACACACGCACACACACGCACACACACGCACACACACACACACACACGCACACACACGCACACACGCACACACGCACGCACACACACACACACGCACGCACGCACGCACGCACACACAAGTCGGCTAAAAGTTTGTACAGTGTCACCATCCTGAAGGATTTTTCACATAAGGAGTTTCACATCGTTAGATTGTCTTGACAACGCGAGTGCTGAGGGCGACCTTAAAAAACAAAATGGCGGATTACGTATTCTTTTCATGTGGCCAATCAAGTGGCGTATCAAAATGTCGAATTTTAAGCAACAATTTCAAAAATATATGTGTACAAAATATAAAATTAGAAACTACCACCGTCAAGTGACACCCACGGTGTCGCGTTTCGTGCGGTTTGTGAGTAGCCGGTGCCCCCATTGGAGGGGGGCGAGTGAGGTGAAAAGGAATGCAACGCATCAACATAATTATGCTGATACAAGAAAAGTGATGACCGACAACGCATCTCTTATAATCAGACAGCATATAGTAGTCATACCGCTTGGTGTGGCTCGATCACAGAATATCAATACACTAATCAGGTTGCATCATCGCAGCTATTAAATAACGGCTGAACCGGCTCATAATTCGGCAGACAATAGGTTGCGCAACGGAGAAAGTAGCCGTGTGTGCGGCCGCTAGGCTCTGCTGGTGCGCCTTACGCGAGCTAGTAGCGTTACTTAAAGTACACTTTTTAAAGTGATCCTATTTGAGAATTACTTTCATGTCCGATTTGTAAATAATGAATAGTTTTAGTGACGGGTAGTGGCATGTTGTATTGCTGCGGAATTGGGTCCGCCCGAGCGACTATTGTGCGGACGCTTATGCACGTCGAATATTTTCAAAACTGCTCGAGTGTGTCCCTAATATACCTGCTCTTGCCATATTGTGACAAAGAAAAAAAATGTTCTTAATGCAAATAATATTTATTACTTTTAGTTTAAAACACAAATACAAAAGACAATTAAAATTATAAGAAGTGCTGCAGTACAGTCCTATAAACCTTCTCAAGAATGGTATCTTGATACGCTTGTGCCGATGTTTTGATACCTATGTCAAGAAAATATGACTGTCACTCCTTCATAGCTAACACCCCTCCCGACCATCAGCCAAGTGGGATAATGGCTATCTGGCACTCCGTCGACTAATTGGGAAGCTTCCTTAGAGCATTGAGCATAAAGACGGCCATTTTGTCTGTTAATATGTTGCTCAATTGTAAAAAATACACAAATACGAAGTGTATGGAGAGTTTTAAAAATTGCATTTGGCTCCATACCCACTTTGCATAATGCAATCACAGCGATTCTGTTCTCTATATCACACCACTCCATTTTAATATAAAATGAGAAAACACAATTAACAATGGTATAGAAATGACATATTCCAAGTTCAAATGTAACATTTTCTAATTTTTTATTCTAACAGTATCTATGGCTAGATTAAGTATATAAAAGTTCCCCTACTAATATTATAAATGCCAGTCTATGTTTAATGTAAAATAGAAAATAATTAATTTATGCGAATTACACTGTTACACATTTCACAATAACTGATAACTTTCTATGATAAAAAAGCATATTTCAAATGGCACAAAAAATAGCAGTAAAAAAACAAAAATAAATAATAATAATATTTGCTTTACGTATGTGATGTTTGGTGAGAGTAGTCTCCGTCAAGTCTCTTGCTATGAGAAAGTAAGCCACACACACACACACACAGGTCCCAGTTAGAGCACATAGGAAGAATGAGCAAAGTATCGAATAGATACTGGAAACTTTAGTAATAACCTGTGTAACCAGCCCGTTCTTCTATTTCTTTGATATTTATAAAATCTAATTTTTTCTTACCTCAGCTGCACTCCAGTCACCGAATCGTATATGCTTTTTTTCGTCAACTAAAATAGATTTGATCTTCATTAGTGCATCCTGAAAGAGATAGATATTTTTTGTTAAAAGTAGGTAAATTTGCCGAAGCGAGCGTTGCTCATCAGATGCGTAAAATAGTCAGATATTGCTAATACGCAACACTTTTGTTACATACGCATGTTGCATGCTTTTTGACGAAAGTAGAATTGTGCTAAGATTATGCTGGATTGCAACCGAATCGGATCATGGTGCAGGTGTGAGTTGACAATTAGGCTGTTGTGTTCGCGTCTTGTGCTGTTTGTGAGTTTCCGGCGCGGAAGGGGGAGGGGGACACTTCAGATGTTTATGGGCGTCAGTAGTCACTAAGCGGCTCAGGCGGCTTGCTACATTATGGATTTCACTCTGAAGGACAAGATGCGAAGATGCGCAAACGCGCTGAAGCGTTACGCTCGTTGCACAGCTGGACATAAGTCTCTTTCAATGGACGCCAAGACGATCTACTCTATTCGCATCCATCCCGGACCGGCTACTGCACGGAGATCGTCTTCCCACCTGGTGAACGGTGGACCAACACTTCGTTTTCCCCCTTTCGTATCCTTATATGTACAGATATACGGACGTCACTAGGAAAAAGGTTCGGGATAGATACCCAGCACCTCAAAACGTGAGCTTCTGTAACTGGTTTTTGAAAACAATGCCTGCTATAACCTCCCATTTGTAAATTCACAAATTAATAATATAAGTAAGTCCTTACATATTCCGGCTTGAGTTTCTTATCATTGCCGCGGTTGACGACCCTGTCTAGCTTATCAATGTGCTGCATGAGCTGCTCCTCGTCCTTCAGCCGCAGCTCCTCGCCGATGGTCTCCAAGTCCCTCACTGGGTTCACTTCGCCATCCACGTGAATTACGTCCTCGTCATCGAAGGCACCTGTAATCATTAGGACCAATGAGTGAAAGCTGAACATGTTCCTAAACGATGACCCATTGAACAACACATCTCCGTAACGATTGTGTGGATGTATATGGACGTTAGTCATTTTCCCCTTTATAGGTAGGTACCATTAAAACGAGACCTAAGTAGGCTCCAGTCACACAGTGAAAGTCGATTTATCTCCTTGTATAGGAATAGACGGGCAGACTCAAGTTACTTTCGTAAGAGGCCGTTGCTGCGTACCTCTTCGCATAGCTACCTCCCGCCCGCTCTCGATATCGGCGCAAGGTGACGGCTAGAGGGGAAGGGGAAAGAAGTGCAACAGGTCTGTACAACCGTATTCTGAATGTTTATGGGCGTCGGTATTCGGGCGTCATCAGAATGCTTATCACAACAATGCAGGAGGGCAGGTTTAAGAAAAAAAAAAAAAGGCAGGATAGCTTCTAATTCGTTCCTGATTCATCTGTACAAGTTGTTACCTACCGACAGCACAGAACAAGGCATACCGACGAAATTCTACAATCCTTCTAATTTTATACATACAAAAGTTTGTATGTGTGTTCGCCATTCTTATATGCAAAAGCACTTGACGGATTAAGTTGAAATATGGTACATATGGATTATAGTTTTCATATTAGTGGTATGGCTGTTGATGATGATTAGAGATGACAATCTGGTACCGAACATAAAATTAGAGATGACAATCTGGTACCGAACATGAAATTAGAGATGACAATCTGGTATCGAACATGAAATTAGAGATGACAATCTGGTACCGAACATGAAATTAGAGATGACAATCTGGTACCGAACATGAAATTAGAGATGACAATCTGGTACCGAACATGAAATTACTCATGATCCCGAAAAGGACCAGGTTAGAGACATGAGAGGAACCGCGAGGCACTGCTAGTCAAGATGTCAATACAATATGTGCATTCGATTTTCCATCTGCTTACACACATTTTTTGAAGGTGACACTTACGGCACAAGTTGAATATAGCATCGCACGCCTTTATGTGCGACAAAAACGCGTTCCCCAGCCCCTGGCCCTCGGCAGCGCCGCGCACCAGCCCGGCAATATCCACCACGTTCAGGAACGCTGGCACCTTACTGGAAACAATGGAACCATGAGGTAGTAGTACATGCACACGAACTGGGAATTTGACCGGCATGATAGGGGCTACCTACATCTCTTTTTACACATATATGACTAGCGACACCCATTGAAATCCACATAATTGTTACGTGTAAGAGGGAAGGAGGGCAATAGCAATGGGCCACCATAACCGGTTCCGGTTGCATTTCCATCAACTGACGGCGGTATCATTCAAAATCAGCTGCAATGTAGCATGACATTATCTCTAACAAATAAAGTTTGAAGGTAGTGTCGCGCTGCTATGCAGCCAATTTGGGCCGCACGACCGGTGAGACACCTATCGCTCACATGACACCGCTATAAATCGACCGCTTTGCTGTCGCCTTACGTGTTTTTGTAAGTAGCCATTGGATAGGAAGAGGAAAGGACGTCGGTAGTTGTGAAAAGGCACAGACATCTCATTTGTCTTTTGAGTGGTTAAATTTTAATAAAAAATTTATGAAATAAATGCATGATTAATTGCTATTGTGAAGAATTGAAATAAAAGTATTGTTTATTACCGACCTAGCTGGCTTGTGAAACTGGCAGAGGTAGTCGAATCTCTCGTCGGGCACAGGTACCCTGTTTGCTGAAACAAAACATACACTTAGACATCTGAAAAAAATTCTTTGAGGTTAATAACGAAAATCTTCGAACAATCCTCGATTACATTAATTTCTTCTCTGCCTGCGGTAGGAACAGGAAACTATAGCAACCACCTCGGGATCCCGTATTCAGGAGAGGTATCTGGCGTGAGGACGTGTTGTTGCAAGTATTTGAGATTTTTGTAACATGAAGTATTTTATAAAATTTTAAACTATGTCAAAACAGGATATTGCTGTCGAGGTCCCTGTGTGTGTATGAGTCATTAATATTAATCACAGCAAATCATGTTTTCCATTCAAAGTGTAATCATATAAATATAGTGTGACGGCGACAAAACTTGGAAAACTTGAAAAGTCCGATATATTATGAGCATGAGTAGTGAATCTTATTCTATCACTTCTGCAGCAGGTACTCGTAAGTACTTGGAATATCGTAAAGCCTACAATACTTGTGGGCCGAGAGTCGCTGAGCGCACGCAAATACCAACGTATGGACAGTACATTTGTATTGTGTTTCCATCGCTCGGTGTCGCTCGCCTAGTTGGCCGAGTTAAGTCCAGTGCCAACGTGTATGGAGCACATTTGGCGTCTGGTTATCTACCAATATAGACGGGGCGAAACTCCTCATCAAAGAGGGTCGAGAGTCCCTAGACAG
>JAFELO010001548.1:9061-39356 GCA_017140195.1 Eumaeus atala
GGGTCGATTTGCGCTTCAAATCGGCTAGAATCCGTGATAATGATTTAATTTTTATTTTTAGAGCTCTCTAAGATCGCGTTTTTTTACTTCTACTTTTATCTAAGCTCACGTCCTACGGATTCGAACCCGGGCTCGTTTCCGTAGGGGGTGTGTGAGTTT
Organism: Eumaeus atala; assembly: GCA_017140195.1. Taxonomy (NCBI): domain Eukaryota; kingdom Metazoa; phylum Arthropoda; class Insecta; order Lepidoptera; family Lycaenidae; genus Eumaeus; species Eumaeus atala. Next base: position 9,221 of record JAFELO010001548.1, read on the forward strand.
GTCATTCTGTCAGTCATATGTCTTATAACTGTGTAACTATATGTAAGGTTTCAACGCTCGACCGGTACGAGCGGTGTATATCGAATTGGTCCTAGCAGGAAGATAATGCATTTATGCACTCACAAAGCGAGAGCTCTAATGTCTCGTTTCATGCGGTTTTGCGTTTCTAGTGACCCATTGGGAGGCAGAGGGACAACACGTTTGCGTAGCACCACACAGAGGTTTATGGGCGTCGACAGTTCGTAACATTTTCTGCTTGGAACATTGAAGAAATATAATTTACGCTTTTTCTGACACATTGTATAAAGTGGATAAATTGCCTGTGTGCTGTCTCTGATTTTTGTCTTTAGTGTGGGGTTCCATCTTTGACATGAAGTAGTATATATAGCTGTGGAGTTTTATGAGTGTATGTAGATGTATGAGTGTATGTGTAAGTGGTTTTGTAGACGTGTCGCTAGCCTTTAAGGAATAGGTATGCTCTTTTCTTGAACATCTCTAAATCGCATCGGATCAGAAATAACGGGGGAGGCAGCTGGTTCCACAGTACAGTTGCACTCGGTAAAATGTGGCGTTTAAACCGCACTGTGGTGGATTTATGAACATCAAGGTGGTGGGCGTGGAACTAAGGGCTCTGTCGCAATGTCCGAAGATGGAATTCTGATGCTGGTATTAAGCCGAACAGTTCCTCGGAACACTCCACATCTCTTCGTAGGACGAAAGACTGGAGCTGTCCGGCAATAAGTTGGTCGTCAAGGACGCGCTGTACGTAGCATACGGTGTAGTGGCACGAGCTGATGTCGCGCGGACTGCCGTCCACACGCGGCCGGAGCTGCGGCTTGTAAAGTTGCAGCATATGATGTAGTGGCACGAGCTGATGTCGTGCGGACTGCCGTCCACACGCGGCCGGAGCTGCGCCTTGTAAAGTTGCAGCATACGGTGTAGTGGCACGAGCTGATGTCGCGCGGACTGCCGTCCACACGCGGCCGGAGCTGCGCCTTGTAAAGTTGCAATCTTTGGGCGGGGTCGAAGTACTGCTACGCCCTATTGGCTACACCCAGCTTCTTTGAAGCTAACGCTCTTTTCCAAATTACCGCGGAACTGAACGTTACTCGATATGTCGACACCAAATATTCCGATACTTGCTGAGGTCGTATGTAGGTGTTCTGAAAAAGAGAATATACGACGAAAGGTGACTTTTTAGCGGTAAACGCGCAAACTTATGACTTATGGGGTGGGTGGTGGCATGTCTATGTCCTATAAGCAGTATATTACTTACACATATATCCAGCACGGACACGTTATCTGTGTTACAAGGACCCTCTGCTGTAGTCCTGTGTCCACTATCGCGAATCGCTTCCATCTGAATCTTATGCAATAAAAATTAATGTCTATACAAAACGTTTATAACGATAGAAATCTCAAACACCCTGATGTCAATCGCGTTTGTTTAATCGTTAAACATTAACATTTGCTTGAGGTGTGACCAAACCATTATTTATGGTGGTCACTAACTATTTTCTTTTCAATGTCCCATCTCAATTAATAATGTTCATTAATTAGCTAATGCTAAATTGAGTAGTGGTAAGGTTTGATTTTTGGGATAAGTCAGAAAATTTATGAGATTGAAACTCTCATCATCATCATCATTATCAGCCCCTACCGGTGCACTGCTGGACACCGGCGTCTTTTAATGTACGCCGAGATGACCGATCTCCTGCTACTCGTATCATCCCCGACCAGATATTGCACGGAGATCATCTGCCCACCTGGTGTACGGTCGACCAACACTTTATTTTTCTAAACGCGGCCTCCACTTCAAGACTTTACTGGATATCTGCCATCTGTTCTTCTTAGCGTGTGATCAGCCGATATACAAGGAATACAGCACAGTTCTTAGCCGCTGTAAATCGATAGTTACGACATTGACATTTATCGATAATCGATATCGATTATTGATATCGATCGAATATCGAAAAATGGGAAACTTTACAAAATAAAATGCATCAAGTAGAAGTGCATACTTTAGAAGTACTACTAAATTAGGATATGTTGAAATTATACTTATATTTATAATTTTCGTGTGTCCGTGCGTATGTCTCAAACGTTATACTCGGAGATGGACACTGTACATTTGAAATTTGTAATAAAATGTATTTTGTTAATTCTTTTTGTGATTCTTTTTAAACGGTAATGGAGTCGCAAAGAAATTTTCTGATTATGCTAACACTCTTTGAGATACTTGTTGTGAGTGATAAAAGTTGCCCTCTCCACATAAAACTACCGAGAGGAAAATTAAAAAATTTTGGTTATTGCATTCAATCAAAACTTTAAACGAAAATTGTTTTGAACTAAACTTATTTGATAGTTTAGAAGATATGAGATTTTTTATGTTTGCTGCTGACCGACCAAAGACCAGGCCGACTCGCTCTTAGTCGGATCTTTTGACATATGAGGTTTAAGATGTGGATAATTCCCTCTTGTGATACGGTACACAGGGGCGGAAATCTTCGAATGTGGCGGCTTTGGCCCTCCATATAGAGATAGAGAAGCTTTACCAGTAAATATGTCGTGTTCCACCTGAGCGAGCCGCCCTCTGACCGGCACTTCTTCTGACAAATGTTGTTGCCTTGTAGAGGACAGACAGCTGCCTCTTCACACGCGGATGACGTGGTAGCAGTATTTAGGGCGGTAACAAGTGTTCGCGTTTCATGCGAATTATGAGAGTGCTGTGGCCCATTACGACGAAGAAAACGCATGTGTCTGTCTGTCATCACATTAAGTCTGGTTGCGCGGATGTTTAGGGGCGCCGTTTGCCCGTATATTCTAAAGAGTTGTAATGCAGTCGCCAGTCGAGCAGTAAACACCACGTCAACGGCCTACTGCTGAGGAGTGCCGCTTGGAGCTAGTGCCAGAGCCCCTCGTCTATAGACAAGTCAAATGATATTTTACGTAATCTGTTACTTTTAGTGATGTAACACTTTCTACTTTCTCGATACAGGTAATGTATTTTAATTAAGTCTATTCTATCTGTGGGTGATAATTTATAACTGCCTTCTTGATCCAACCAAACCACACTCGCGTGAAACACAAACACACACACACACACACACACACACACACACACACACACACACACACACACACATATATAAACACCGACACTCACACACAAATATCAAAATATTCAATACTTGCCTTAAATATGTTGTCTACTTTGTATTTTCAAGGTCATGCTTACCAGCTACGGAAGAGTGGTACTACCCCCCACAAGTGAGAGTATACTCTCATACCTACTACGTGGCTGGATGTCTCTGTATATTATGTGTCTTTACTGAATTAAATTTGATTTGTAATTTTTGTTTATGTATAGCCACAGACGTACCTCACGTCGCGTTGCGTCCCGGGTTCGAATCCCAGGTCGAACCAAACGAAAACTGTTGTTAGGATTTTTCAATTTCTAACAACAAGTCCAGGGTTTGGGATTAGGCGGTGTTACACCTGTGCACCGTGCCTCGGAAAGCACGTTAAGCCCTTGATTCTGCGCCTGATTTCTCTCCGGTCGTGTCGGATTTGCGTCCGTCGGAACATCCAAATAGGAGAATAGAAAAATAGAGAGTACACCTGCGTCTACGCACACACTTGTGCACTATAACGTGTCCCACGCAGATGGCTCTGCTCAATAGAAATGGCCGCTGTAACCGAAATTCGGCTAGGACGGCATTATTATTATGAATAGTATGATCCGTTTATTTTCCTAATGATGACTTCAAGCATGCGGCCTGACCCTTTTCAGTTACTTTTCACGAAGGTTGGCAGACAACGGACTTGGAATGCAAATAGGCTGTTGTAGGACATGGGGTGGGCGGCCACCGGCTGGCGTGTTACTGCAACTATAGCTGGCACAACGGCAACAGAATGCACGGATCTATTTTAATAAAACTACAAGCACCACAAGTCGTCGGCCCTGCGGTCGTGTCGGACTGCCCTCGCATCGGAATAAGGGAATGAAGAGCAGACCTGTCTCGTCCACCATACCATGTCCTGTGTGGTTGGCTCGTCTCTATAGAGACGGCCGCTGTAGACAGAACTCGACAAGTAGAATATTATTTTTAAGAAGTTCGTCTACTCGCAAATCCAAATTCATACGGCTCGAGTAGCGTTGCACTGACAAAGGCCGATGATGATGCCACAGTTCAAATAACGCGATCGAAATCAAAATACGCGGGAGGTTACAGCGCTATGCAACACAGTTCTTTACCGCTGCAGATTGATAGTTACGACATTGACATTTATCGATAATCGACATCGATTAAATATCGAAAAATTATCGAATAAATCAATTATCGAGCTTTCGATAATTTGAGTGCCGGATGTATAGGTTTTTAACAGTTGAAAGAAACTGTGGCATTAGCCTCTATTTATACCATTAGAGGGGAGTATTCATTTTTTTATAGTATATATATAGGGCAAAATTTCAATCAGAGCCATTTTACGACTGCACTGTCGGATTACTAATTACTATGTAGATATGTTACCCTCTTTCGCTCAAATGGGCCACCAGCTACGTATAAATCGCACGAAAGGCAATACCAAACATGTCACTCTACGGCGGTACCGCGTGAGCGACAGGTACCTCTCCGGCGGTACTGCCCGTCTTTACTCCTTCCCCACGAAGAGCCATTCGATGCGTCACTAAGCGGTATGTGGATGAAGTACCACTACCGCTATGCAGGGCACAGCACTACCTTGTACAGGGTAAGAAAAGTACAGGCAATGACAAAAGTTACATCTCCAGATCTGTAAGTAACCGAATAGAAGTTAGAAGTAAATTTCGGTTCCATGTGATTTGGAGTTGGAGTGTCTGTACACGTGCAGGAGAGCCCCAACCTCGGCCCAGTTGTCCTGGACCAATGCTCCAGGACCTGACTCTCCTGGCTTCGTCGCAGAAGTTAATTTACAAGTACAGTTTGACAGTTGCGAATAAACCGCCGATCTACAGTAGAGGAAGTTCATAATAGCTAAGTATTTTAAAAGTCCAGTTTGACGCTGATGTGTCGCCGGTCGACACTGGAGCAGGTTCAATTCGCAACAATTATGGCTGTGGTGTGACGCGGACGAAGCGACTTTCCCGTGTCATTCGACACAATCGATCAATAAATAATAAATAGTCGCTTTTTCACTTTTATTTGAAACTTGCTCCGCCGGTTCTTTGTGAAAATTATCGATTCACTCGGGACAAAGATCTACAACCTATTAGATTGCATGTCGTTATATCCAAATCGTCATCGGTACATTCAAATCCCACTAATGTTATGCATTCTAAATGTTGATACCTACAAAATTAAACAAAAACGTTTTGCCCTGAATAAGAACTGGCTTATTAAGAGTATCTGAGACACGCGGTGTCTCCTTGTTTGGTTTATTAAATAAATATATAATTTATTTATAACACGTGCACGGACAATAGACTGTCGTTTTATAATTACAACCCTATAAACGAGGAGTCGGAGCCTTTTGATGCCTACCGACGCTCATAGACATCCGCATTATAGACGTGTAGATGCGTGACCCTCCTGACCTGCTCTAATGGACCACCGGCTACTCTCTAACCGCACGAAACGCGACACCAAAGCTATCATTTCGCGACGGTGTCGTGTGGGAACACACTTAAGAAGTAAGAATGTTCTTTACCGTACAAAATATATTTGCTTAATTTGGTTTGTGTAGCATTTTATAAAAAACGCCCATAGAAAATAATCACGACATTATCATGGCTAAATTAATTCGTCCTAATTACAAAAGTAACGCTAGAGTCTAGAAAATTTCCAATAGGAAATTGCAATAAATTTCAAATGTCGTGTCGACGAGGAACAAAAAACTGGCAACCAACATGACGAGCCGATCGTAACATGGGTCTAATGGCCAATGGGGCCACTATAGTTGTGTGCACGCTGTAGTGTTCAACTCTATTCACAACTTTTCTTAACACATTATATTCAAGGCGGCAGTTAAACTCAAGAAAATTAATAAAAATTGTTTGGAAGTGTCAAATATACTCTCGGTCCCTACGCTAATCTCTCATGGTAAACGATTTTATTAATTGATCTTAATAGTCATTAATTAGATTTGTATTTATTAGAAAATCGAACAGTTTCTGAACACAAGGTAAGCAAACCTCACGGAAAACTTCGGCCGCCTGCGGAAACAAACAGTAATTAATACCGATTAGTTGTACACGAGCAGGAAAACAACTAATATTAAAACATAACCTCCAGACCCAGAGTCCTTATCAAGACAAATCAAACAAACCCAAACACGGAGGGGGTGCTATATTTTACTAAATAGTTCCATCGCAATCTCTCCAGCTGCACTAGCAAATATTGATTGTCATCTAGGCGTAAAGTACTGGTCAAACAAAACTAAACACTACGAGCTGATATTTTATTGCAGAGTTCCTACTGCTACCTGCCATCAGATCAGCGCCATGTCGTAAGTTTTCACCCGATCTCATGCTACACGAGAAGCTAATCGACATAAAATACGAAAAAAAGAAATAAGTGGCCGTCCATATATTTACTCGAAGGACTTCACTTGCCGCCAAAATTTCTATGTAACTCCGTTTCCCTCACGATGTTTCCCATCGCCACGCAGACAAGTAACTAGCCAAATGTTGCAACAAACTTGCAACAAAGCATTTCCGGGGATGTACATGTCAGGCCTGGACATTCCGGTCGTCTGCTGCATAACACTCTCAACTAAACCGTCAACCGCGTGGCGGCCAAACTACTAACGGCACTGCCTCTCGCGCGGAGCTCATAGCCCCCGCACGGCCGCTCTGTAACGCAATGATCTAAGTAAATGCGATGCGATGAAAATAGTGAGGGGACGCATCGCTGAGTTCGTGGAGACAGACAGCTTAAGAGATATGGGATTTTTTTGTTTGCTGATATGGAGCCCAATAGACGAGTCCCACACAAAAGCGTTTAGCCTGTTTTTTGTTATACGTTTCGTCAGAAAAGGCCTCATATTTTAATTAGAGACTAGACTGCTAGAAACAGTACATGTCAGCCCTTAAGAATATTTAAAATATTGAACACTTTCTGGACATTATAACAATGGCTACATTCTTTTTCTTTCCCGTATGTGAGTGAGGTTTCACCCTTTCGAGACCAAACGACCAGATTCGTCACCCTACGGTCTCTAGTAGCCATCTGGTGATGCTTTGCTGCTTCTCTTCGCTACCACCGCATAAGTTCAGGTCTCAAAAAAGAGTATGTAATTTTCTCGTAACTAGCGTCACCCCACGGTTTCTCCAGTCCTATTAATCGTAGTGTCATGGTATTTAGCCTATAGTCTTCCTGAATAAATGGTCTAATGAACCAAAAATACGTTTTTCAGTTCGGGCCAGTAGTTCCTGTAATTGCCTCGTTCAAACAAACAAACAAGCACTTCAGCTTTATATTATTAGTAATAGATAGAATTTTAAGTACATTTTTGGGCGAGTAAAGTTTTATCCAGCTTTTGAAGTGTTTCCCATCATTAGGGAAGGAGTGAGATGAGCCGAGGGAAGTCACGTAGTCCGGCGAGATTGAACACGTCTCACGCAAAGGAAAAAAACTTTAATGCTCCGCGTACAGTCAGCATCGAAAGCTGCACATGTTGTGCGCGGCGTGTGGTATATAGCCTAGAGCCTCCTTTTTTTTGTTGACGCGGGGAAACGCATCTACGCGCCTTCACCAGCCCTGGGTGGGGTCCAGTGGTGTGTGGGGCTCGCGGCACATTATATAGTGCCGAATACCCACAAAAACCACCGCCTTTGGTGAGGTGCCCCGGAACAGCAAATCATCAGGGCACCTCGACGGCAAGTCAGCCCCCGAAGGGACCGACGCCACCTCCACAGATGGGGTGGTCCCGCACCACATGACAACCCCACCGACTTTGGGACAGTGCAATTCCCATCCTCGCCGATTGCCCCGTGCGCAAGAGCGCCACCAATTTGTGCTCTTGTGTCCCCTCTTCTTATAAGAGGGGTACAAAGAGTGGCACCTCCTCCTGCTCTTTAGTCCCCTCTTCTTATAGGAGGGGTACTAAGAGCCGCCACCTCCTCGGTTCAATTGGCTTCGCCCAAGGTGTCTCGGATCACCCCAGGCTACTGAGCCCCACCGCCACGACAAGTCTTGAACCATGGTGGGGAGCCTAGAGCCTCCTGGATTAATAGGCTGTTATAGTGAAAGAATTGTTCCAGTCGGACCTTCATGAGATTGGCGTGTTCAAATAAACAAACAAATGTTCAGCTATATAATATTACTAGACATATCCTAGCAGGAATAATTCCTCCAACGAGCTGTGTCCCATGACACTGTCACCGTAACAGGTCAACATTAAATATCTTTGTCGATCTATATGTAGTTTAGGGTTCCCTATCTCAAATGAAGAAACTGAAGCCTTATGGCTTATAGGCCCACTTTGTCCGTCTGCCGAATTTTGCCGAAGTGAGATAGTACAACGCAGATAACGGTGAATGTGAAACTCGGTAATTTGTTATATCGCAGAAGAAGTAACTGAGAGAAGTGCCTGAAGTGGCAGTGACATGCATTGCAGCCGATTTGGGGGAATACTAAAAGCGGTCGCGTTTCGTGTTGTTTGTGAGCCCACAGCCGGTGGCCCATTGGAAAAGAGCAGAGAAGGAGGGCAACTATTTTGATTTTCAAAAAGCCTTTAACCGTGTTAATAAAGATGTACTTTGGTTAAAATTTTGGAAATTAGGTTTCGTTCGCAAAGAACTAATACTGTACAATGTACTAATGTCTGCCTGTTATCTGTCAGGTGGCGTACGACACAGGCAATTGTGTACAATGTACTAATATCTGCCTGTTATCTGTCAGGTGGCGCACGACACATGCAATTGTGTACAATGTACTAATGTCTGCCTGTTATCTGTCAGGTGGCGCACGACACATGCAATTGTGTACAATGTACTAATGTCTGCCTGTTATCTGTCAGGTGGCGCACGACATATGCAATTGTGTACAATGTACTAATGTCTGCCTGTTATCTGTCAGGTGGCGCACGACACATGCAATTGTGTACAATGTACTAATGTCTGCCTGTTATCTGTCAGGTGGTGCACGACACATGCATTTGTGTACAATGTACTAATGTCTGCCTGTTATCTGTCAGGTGGCGCACGACACATGCAATTGTGTACAATGTACTAATGTCTGCTTGTTATCTGTCAGGTGGCGCACGACACATGCAATTGTGTACAATGTACTAATGTCTGCCTGTTATCTGTCAGGTGGCGCACACTATATGCAATTGGGACAAATTCGATCAAGTCCGTGTCCATTTAATTCTGGAGTAAGCCGGGGATGCATTTGGGACCTGGGAATGATGAGGAATTGGTCCCTATCATGATAAATGATTTGCTAGATGTACTCATTGGCAACCAGTGCCTAATGTGCGCTGATGGCTTAAAATTATATTTAACAGTAGAAAATTATTCGGCCTGTGAAACATTAAGTAGTGACAGAGCTAACTTATGCACGTGGAGTCGGATAAGTCCTGTAACATGTCTAAATGGTAAATGATGAGCCACACTCGACCTCGTGCGCCGCTAACATATCCGCACATACAGAGGGTCATCCGCTGACTCGAGTTAATAATGTTCGCGATTGTTTTTTGATTCTTCTCTAACATTTAACGGACACATAAAATTTATTTTCCAAAAATCCTACAAGACCTTTGGGTTTGTCATAAGACAAAGGACAAAGGACCATCTGTCATGGTTTTGTATTTTGCAGATGCGTGTAGCCTTTTAGACTATAACGCTCTCGTATGGAATCCGCACGAAAAAAAAGCACATTCTATTGTTGTAAAGTGTGCAGCGTAAATTTGCCCGATTCCTTATTTAAATCGTATGGTTCCGTATCTAACGTTCGCTACCGGGAGCGCACCGACGCATTCGGGACTCAACACGCTAAACAAATTATTAGCAGCGGATCCCAAAGTAGACGCGTTCTCAACGAATGCGGCTCAATTTGGTAAGTGTTCCGATTACTTTGTACAAAATATAGAGAAGTATCAACACATTGTTGATACTTCGTAAGAACTTCGTAAGGTAAGTGGGTATCTGCTTACTATCATTATTAAATTTTGTTTTATGTACGTCTTCTTGGTTTAGCTGTAACTACGAAGAATTGTAAAATTGAAATAAATAAAATAAAAAGTTCACGACTACAGACGCTCGTAAATATTCGCATTTGTTTGTGTTGTTATGTAAAAGTGTTGACCTCAGTCCTTTTTCTGTCCAGTAGGCCATCGGTAGCTCACAAGTGAGTGAGAGGTCTCCCCATCTTGCCAGCGAGTGTCATGCAGACACGAACTTTACTCTCGTTAATCGCATCTCAGTCAGCGTCTGTCCGCATGAGACGTTGCACGAGCGAGACTCAGGCCACTGCCCCACTGGCCTCTGCTTCTTTGGCTTTCTCGGCGGAATACTTCGGTCCTCATGAACGCGTTTCCACTAAATCGACTATCGGCTGCACCATCCTAAAAGTACATTTTAGTGGTTTTCAATCAAGTCATCTCGACAACATACGATAGAGCCCGGTGAAGCTGCCATCTTAGCAGCCACCCATCTCGCTGACTATATCCGTATTGCAATCGGAAGGTCTACCATAGAGATCACAATGCCACTGTGGCCGGTACTCATAAGCGAGGCAAACCTAAAAATATGCCCTCAAGCTACCCTCCATTAAGTCTCATCAGTTCGTTCTCCTCGCACGCAGCAAAGATGTAGTGAGGGATAGAAACTCTTCGTAGACCGGCAGTTCGCAGTTCGCAGTTCGCATTTTGCGAAGTACGTAGTTGTCCATTACAAGTACACCGCTTCAGGGAATATGTACTCATCGGAATATGTACTCATCGGAATATGTACTCATCGGAATATGTACTCATCGGAATATGTACTCATTGGAATATGTACTCATCGGAATATGTACTCATCGGAACATGTACTCATCGGAATATGTACTCATCGGAATATGTACTCATCGGAATATGTACTCATCGGAATATGTACTCATCGGAATATGTACTCATAGGAATATGTACTCATCGGAATATGTACTCATCGGAATATGTACTCATCGGAATATACTCATCGGTACAAACCGCGAAAATAGACACCCGACACGTGCCGTCTTCGTCTACGTGGCAAAAGCTTTGACAAAATCTAGCAAATGCCAGATAGTATAGTAGATCGTACTTATCATTAACGACTACATATCTCACCGACGCTTCAGATACCGGGTAGAGGAGACACTGTCCCCCTTGCTCCGAGCCGGAGTCCCTCAGAGAACTGTATAACCCATACACGAGCGATATCCCGCACCATCTCAAGGCATAGAGCTGGCGATGTTCGCAGACGGTATGGCCCGCCATCATGCTCCATGAGCCAAACGTTCACGACGGCGCGGAGGACATTCTAATACCGTGCGCGAGCTGCCCCAGACGTCAGAGTCGGAGGAGATCGTGTTCGTCTCTCTTTCGATCCCGAAACTGGTCTCGTCGCTAGACGAACACACATAGCAGTCCGATGAAGCTGTATTGGGCTGCTCTTCGATTCCACAGCAAAACTTCAGGTCCGAAAGCAAAGAAAAGTTATGCGAAGCATGGCACTTCCTCCTACACAAGCCCGCACGGAATGAGATCCAGTCCCTCTGTCTCTGTCTCAATAAGTGTAAATGATCACACATAATTAATGGCTGGGCGCCTCCGTGTGCAGCTGTGCTCCGTGTGCAGCTGTGCTCCGTGTGCAGCTGTGCTCCGCGTGCAGCTGTGCGTATTCGCGCATCGCGATAGTACGACGACGCTGGAAGTTTTAATAGTTAAATGTTTTTGTAGCGAATCTGTTAGGCGTATAAGTAACAGCATATGACTGAAGAGTCATATTCCTTCCACCAGGGGTTAAGGGTGTCTTGTAAATATTTAAAAACTGCTTGAAAATACCCATGCGAGTACTTGTTGATACCATTAAGGGCTAGGTACTCAGCACCGTATGCCATGGAGACGTAGGAAGAGTGCCATGCACGGTGCATGACACTATATTCTCCTATGCAACGGAATTGGGCCGGCACGGCAACTCGCTGTCGCGTTTCGTGCGGCGTGTGAGTAGCCGGTGGCATGCTACAAAAAATAACTAACAAAATATTTTATCATGAAACTAATCTCAGGTGGCATAACTTAGGGCGATGATAAATGAATGTAATGCCTCTTCTAGGGATTTACAAGCCTTCTCACGTAATAGTACAATTCCTATACCCGGATTGATCCAGACCGACCGGCGATATCTTTGCTCATTTTTAATATAACAACGCTGTCGTATTTCGTAAAGTTTGTTAGATTTCCACTCAATCGCATCGGCATGACCTCTAATGTCGTGGATGTTCATGGTTGCACCAAATGTCTTGCAACTGCTCGTTTGCCCCTCGATACTATACCGGTGTTTACTTTCTCCCCGCCTGCCGCGCCATCTAGCGAACTCTCTATTGTAATTCGTGTTTCTTAGATATTTTGTTTACGCGAGATTACAATAGGTGGCGATGACTCAGTTATAATATTGTTCGCGTATACACATTGTTATAAAACTATTGCATGTATATATGTTTGTATGTTTGTTTCCGTAAAACATCTGAAACATCGGGATTGTCTAAAGAACAAGGTCTGTCGGGGCAGGTAGTCGTCAATAACTTTTGCGGCTGGGACATGGCCGCGATACAAGGATTTACTTTGATATTTTTTCACACCTTCAGTTAAACTATCGAAGTTCTCAAAATGATCCGTTATGTTTTAGAATATGTTATATAGCCCATATTCATGAGCGGTAATGTAGGATTCTAGTGTTAAAAGTTTTTTCAAAGCAGTCCAGTAGTTCCGGAGCCTATCAGGTCTTCGTTAGACCGATGGGCTGCAGTAGCTACCTCCGAACCAATAAATAAACAAACAAATAATAAAATATTTTCTCTTTATCATATTTGTATAGATTATCAGCGCCCCGCGGTTTTACTCGTGTAACTGTCATAACATTTGTAGTAGCATGAGGCCATGTAGCCTACAGCCTTCCTCGATAAATGTGCTATCTCATAACGAAAGATTTTTTTAAATCCGATCACAAGTTCCTGAGACTAACTCGCTCAAACAAACATACAAAGTCTTTATCTTTATAATGTTAGTAACTTGGTAAGTGGAGATATTGAGAAAAGTTAAATAAGACCATTTCTAAAGTGTTCTCCGAGTTTTCATTACGAGTTCCATGTTGATCGGTGGCATGTTTGTTCTACTCAATCCAGTTTTCTCCGGTTCTGGTGTTCATTGTAATAGACTTTCATCCGCACTACACATATGGGAAAAGAAAGCGTATCATTACTTTGTAATTTTTAACTTAGTTATGGCACACTTAAATCAAATATGGTACACTTTTATAATGCGATCATTGATGCGTCTATTCTTAAACGTCGTTGATGCATTGCGATTCAATTGAGTCAGATCGAATCACATTCTCATTCGATCTTACTCGATTTAGTGCCATAACGATCGCAATCGATAAACTTTAAAGAGACGATTTGGCTAATTGTGTGACGAATGAAATGTATTGTTGTTGTTGGACACCGACGATTATAATATGATAGCTTTTAAACCACTGCGTACTTCGTCTGCCTGCACGCCAGAAAATTTAAATATCAAAATTCAATAAGATATCTAGTGGTTAATGTGTGAAGCTGCTAGCGACACGCGCGGACATCTAGCAAGTCAACCAAATACTCACCCTTATAAATCGGCTTACTGTCAATTATTAATTCTAAAGAAAAGGAAGTAAAATCGCACGTATGTAATGCAATGAAAGTGCGTAGACACGCAGTCTGCGGCAGGCGCGCTGACCAAGCGGCTCCTCTGCACTGTGGCACGCCTTTGTGCGCACATAGAGCAATAGAACCGTAGAGTGTGATAAGCGCCGACCCCTACCACTCAACTGATACCCGACACGAGCTGATCTCATGGAGGCAAAGATCAGGAGAAAAATCCGAGGACATTAACTAGGGAAGCCATATGTATAACAATATCAGCGAGAGTCCGTCTTAACTAATTGAGAAGGAAGATGAGAAACACTATAACATTTTGATCTATATAATCTCGCATGTGCATCGAGTTTTACTCTTTTCATATTTAATGATTTTTATAGACAGTGTATACACAAAATTTACGCTCCTTATTCTTATTTTTTTTTCTTGATTTAGGTATCAACATTTTCTGTCATAAAGTTGTGTATTGTATCTGTCAGACTGATGTCGTAGAATGTAGAGTCGCGGACTTAATATTGTGTTATTGCAATTGGTTCAGGGTGAGGCGTAAATGTGAGAAAAAATTTGCATTAAAATTCGACAAGAAAGGAAATATTACTATGTACAAGCAGGAATCTATTAGGTACAAAAAAGTAAAGTTCATAGTAATTGGCCCATGTTCCAAGGATTTTGGAACCAACCGCAGATAAACTTTCTCCGTGTATATCGCATCAAAATTTTAAATTCAACTTTTACGGTATTAAATACTTGATATTCCAAAGTCCGCGGACGCTGGGCACATGGCAGGTCCGATCTGTTCCTATGCGTTAAAAATTGTAATAAAAAATGAAACTACAAAATGTGTAGCAGTTACAGTTTATTTAATTATGTGAAACTGGCTCGAGTCACGCGTCTCGCGCGTATTACTCTGTGCTCTACTGCAAGTGCCATAATTATAAGAATATTTAGTTAGAATCGAACCTCAGCACTCATGCGCGCGTCATATCCATCTTGCTTTCACATACGTATCGACAATGAAAACATTGTTTAGTTTACATTAGATCTTTCTGCCGCGCGCTGAGTTTTTTGAATAACGAACGGATATTCTAGTTTTAAATCAAATTCAAATTTAGGATTTATACTTTTTTATTTCGTGATCATGGCTACGGGTGCATGAACTCAGACAGTTAGTGATGTGGTATATAATAGTGACACTGTTTTTAGTATGGCTGCTGGACAACTTCCGGCGGAAAGAGATGCCGTGCACACTCACACATCAATGTATACGAATGTTTGTATATTTTTTTGTTTGTAAGTAATTATAAATAAATGTGAATCGGATTTGAGACTAAATATATACAGTCTTACTTCGATTGCGTATGTAGGTATTTGATTTGCTTCTTTTCGTTTTCTTTGGGACAAACGGTAGTCTTTCTTATGCGTCAAGTCCTTGTCTTTGCCAGGCTTTGTTACTATCAATATTTATGTAACAGGTTATTTGTTTTCGCGTTTGTAATATTAATAATACTTTGAGATAAACTGAGACTATACTCGTAGAACATAGTACAATATTTTTATGTACATTTAATTTACCACTTACAATATCAATGTGGGTAATTCCCCGCATAGGCGTCCGCATTGCTCTCATACAAAAAACAAAGTATTACTGCACTCCTTTATTTTAGCTTTTTTTTCTAATTGAGCCACTTCGTTTATGCCAGAATAGCTGCTGCAAGAAAGTTGTATCGTACTAATGGGTATTGGCCCAAGGAGGCGCTTTTGCGTTTTTGTGCTTCTCTTATCAAAAGAGTTGGACTAACGAGTAATAGGGGGATGTATTCAAGCAGTTTAAGAACATATCCTCTATGGTATTCTATGGCGAACCCCTCCTTTTTGAGGAAGCCCAAGACCCCTTCATTTCCTATAGCGTAAATAGATCTGTATTTTCTGGCTCATAGTTTGCCTTTGGTGATTTCTTTCATTCTTTAAGTAAACTTGGTTCATTTTTTACTAAACCGCAGCGAATTCAATTTGAAAAAGATATAAACAAAGTTTGACAGCTATCAATGTTATTTAATTTAGATTCAGGTTTCACCGCTCGTCCGATAGATGGCGAGATAAAATTTTATGAAAGTCGAGTGTGCTGAATGATAGTGACAATACTATCAGGGTGCCGGTGGGATATGAAGAACTACTTTGTACAACTGCTGTGACTGCGTTGTCGAATTGACACGGCATGGTAACATTTACTTCTTGCTCACATAATTTCGGTGTATAAAAAATATTTGGGTGGCGTTGGACACCAAAAGCATATGGCATCTGACATGTTTGGCAAACGCGATCGTTATCCGACGTGACTGCTCGTTTTACTTTTCTTATGAAATATGTTCCTTTTCTATGAATATGTTATTTGTCCAACAAGTTGTGCCCCGCGGAACTTCAAAGGAACCATTCATTTGTTCGTAATATATTAGTGTTTTCCAGATTGTAATTTCAACTGTGCGAAATTTCCCCGTCGGGACAGGTACCTCACGAGCGTTATTACTAACAAGACTGCACAATGAATAGCCATCATTTCACCCCGTTTTTATGTAAGCACGAGTTACCCCATTCCAGCCCGAATCTATTCTGCTCAATCTACTTTGTCAACTTTCCGGTGACAAAAGATTTTTTTTTTCTTTCAAATTCTATATTCAAAAAGTATATTAATTCTCTATTCCGTCTGGGAAAATATCATGGTTAAATTCAATTTTTAAAAGATAAATTTCCCTGCACAATTTTGCCAGCCGTCAACTGTAAAAATATCGCGAATCCTAAATTTAAAAATGTGATTTCATTGGCCAGTATTGCCAGTCAAATTTCACTAACAATAATCTCGATGAAGAGATAATGTCTCTTTATTCGTGATTCGTGCAAAAGATTATCTGAGCGTGACGGCCGGCGCACACGAAGACATTCGTATAATGACAATACGTGCATCAGTGAAAGGAATTTTATTAAACATTATTACAATTAAATCAATTTATTCTTCACCATAACGTCCACTTTTTGCTTACATTCAGAAACGTCGAGGCAAGGCGAGACCGAACCATCTTTGTCTCATTATGGGGTTCTGTCGACCATAATCTCATCGAGGCCGTCGTCCGTCGTGTCTTATAGTATACCGATGAAGCTGCACTGTCACTGTCACATCAGTCAGCATAGGGCAGGCAAAAAAGTGACTAATGACGCTACGCATAATAGACAATTTTAATTTCGGCGGCTACACAAAATGAAACCAGTTAAGAAATAGAAAATTATCTATAAAGAATAATGTGATACGTTTGAAATCAATGTTCGAAGTACCATCGTACCAACACTTTTACGGAGAGGATGCCCGACTATTCGCCTGTAACTGCTCATGGTATCTTTTATCTCTTAAATAACCAAACGCGGAAGAGTAAAGTACAATTCATGTTAATTTGCTTACTTATATAGTTACGTACACGTTTTAGAGCGTAAAGAATTAAGACTTCAGACTGCGGTGATTCGTCTAAACGCTCTATAAGCCAAACAGCACCGGTGTCTTGGCCAAAATACATATTAATCTGATTAAAAAAATAATAGGTAATTATTAAAGAAGCATAAAATTCATAATTTAAATTTGGCACGTTTCAGGTGAGCGCGAAATTGTTTGGTCAAATTGCCCGGCTTTCTTTTTGCAGAGTACCTCCCTAAGGCAATAATTCATTGGCGCCACTGAACGTTAATATAATACTTATTGTTTTTATTTTATGTTCATGTAAAATGACTATCAATTTAAAATTGATATTGCGTGTCACAAATTTTATAACTATGCATACAGGCATTTAATAGCATGTCCTTGACAATCGAGCGATCGGAGTCATTGGGTGACAACTGGCGCCCGTTAACATCCGCATATGCAACGCAGTATGGCACTACCTCTTACCAAATCCGGTTCCAACCGCGTGATTTAAAATCCCATAGATACATCGGGAAGGACGTTGAAATATACTTTACGACCAATTTCTCAGAGCTACCGAATACATTACAAGTATATTGTCAGATGTATCAAGTCGACCGAGTTGTGTCACAAGCCCTGTCTACCTTGGCAGCAAATTTTGCTTGGTATTGCTTGTTTAGTCACAATGTTAAATAATGAACCTTTAGGGTCGTAAGTTACTCGAGCTTCCGAAACGTCGGGATAGTTAAATAATTAGATAAGCCGCTATAAAATCCTTAAAAATAGGATATAATTAACCTATCGCCCGTAATGCCTGCGGGGATGGATAGTATAGGTACTACCTATATTACATAATGGATATTTAGAAAAAAACATTAACAAATTTCCCCGCATCTACGTCTCTAGAACAGACAAGAAATCATTAAGTGTTGAAAGAAAGTGGCGAGACAAGAATCACCGCTTCCTGCAGATCAGATCAGTTCCCTGATGTCCATACAGCGTGGTAATTGCTCATTTTCACTTTACATTCATGCTGTAGTACCTGTGGCAGGTATTGTATTTATGAAAGCGGTATACTGACGCCTGTCGTAGTGTGTAAAGGGCATGCACGTGTGGTTGCGGCAAAAGGTCCCTACACCTGTTTTCATTTTTAGTTTCTTCGATTGCCAAACTATTCATGATTGAAATGATACATAAATTAATTAAAAGTCATTAGGACATGTCACAAAATAAAATTGTGGCGAAAAAGTTTATTTGAAATATAAATATTCGCACCTGCCGACAGTACAGTTCATCTTTTGCAGGTTGTTTCCGCTTAATTGTTAGCACAATTATATAGATAGAGACGATTTCAATACATTAATAATAAATATTTACAATTACAAATTATGCAAATAGAAAATAGCCTAACTCGTAAATAGTATCAGAACATTTGTTTATTGAAATTTGAAAATAATGATTTTGAAGAATGTTTGATTTACAAATCGTAAGATAATATTTATTCGAACAAGGACAATTTTCATAACTTATATACATTAAAATTTCATATTTTTAAAAATACACAACTCTGATTTTAGTTGTCGAGCTTAGTTTTGTTGTTATAATGTAAAAAAATAGAGTTCCTGCTTTATTTTTTACGAATAGGTCTCTGCCTGTTAAGATAACTAACCTAATTTATCCCGAATGCCTACATTACCGTTACCTATATATATATACCAATGCTTTGTTTTGCGACAGTAAAATGAAACAAAATGATTTTTAATTACGTTAATTCTGTCGATCATTATGTAGGAATGGGAGAAAGACCGAGGCCGGTACCCGCTCGGCAGTCACTCAACACGCGCAATTCGACATGGTCAACTGTACATAATTACGTTTAATACATTTGGTGACCATAACGCCGCGCAGTGTATCCGAACGCAACCTTGCTGACGTTTGGCGCGCGTTTGATTTTTTTTTTCAAGATGACACTAGCAACTAGGAACAAGTTTCGTGAACGAAAGTGAATTATTTATTTGTGTGAGAGTGAACGTAAAATATTGCGTAAGCGATGAACTTGATGCGTTAGAATTTTTATACTTTTGATGTTATTTTCTGTTATTATTTTTTATTACTAATATGTGCGCGACTATAACATGATATAAATACAAGTTAATTAAAAATAAATAAAAGCATTAAAAATTAACTACGCGTAACAGATATTAAATGACGTTACTTTGTTACCTGTTAATTGTTTATTTCGTGTAGATACTTCTGTTGATCTTAAATGTTATAATTTGTTTAATATTATAGTGCTGTTATGAAGTTTATATTTGGGGAATCATTAATTATTATAAAAACGCTTGTTAGTTTGTGTCTTAAAAATTTAGGAAGTTGATAATAAGTAATTATTAAGTATTTGTTGGTCTATCACATGTCGACTTTCTTTTATTTCTAACAAGTTTAGTACAGTCATTTGTAGTTTGTTGATTATTCATGAATAATTCATGAATTTTATTAAAAAACGTTTCTATTTGAGTTATACGGTTATTCTGTTGTTAATTTATTACACTTTAACATCACTTTCGTTTTAAGTGTGCGAGATCAAATAAAGTTAAATAGATAGCTTATGTGTCTTCTTAGGCGGCAGATAGTTCATTGTTTTATCCAGGATATTTAAAATAATTATATTAATGTACAAGAATGGAATAAAGTATATAAAATTTAGCTGCAGAGGTCAGTTGACGGCCGGTGTTCATAATCACTAATATACCATCAGGTTAGCTGTCTGTGCGTTCGCTTTATCTTGTTATATCTGAGTTCTAATGTAATATAATACCAATAAAAACACAAGTTCATACTTTTTGATTTCAAAGCAAGGATTACTTGTTACAAACTAGAACTCGCCGCTAACGCGAGACACGTGACGTCACGCTCGTTCGCTGTTTGATAGGAATTTACTTCTCATATTTTGCATACCGCCTAAAGCCGATGCTTATGTCTCCAACAAGCTTTATTATTATTGTTTTGTATAATAAACTTCGCAAAATGTAAAATCATTAGCATTTGCATGAACCACGAAAGAAAGTTGTTTGTTAAGTAATTGCAACTGCCAAGGAAAATTGATATCTACAGACTACAGGAGTTGTTCGCGTGTGTAACCATACCTGTATGGCTTAGAAACGGTCCCTGTTGGCAGCATTGATACATGCCCAAGTCAAAGTAACTGATCAGTGGTCTATGGTGCTGTGCTACTAACTCTATTTGTTATCATTATGGGCAGAATTATTACCGCATGCTTATCATTATATTATATCATTATAACGAGCTTGGCCCACCGCAGTTTCCCCACCGTTGCTACTGTCTCCTCAGGATCGACAGCCGCCACCACTTGTGAATAGAAACAAGAAAAACATGAAGGAAATCAGCGAATTCCTCTGAAATCTAAATTTATCAGTTAAAATGGATAATAATAATAATCAGCTGACATTATGCAGGAGGAAATCTCGCTAACTTTTGAATCAATAGATGATTCCGGCTGCCTCCTGCGCTACAGCATTCTGGGCATAAGCCGAATAACATCCCAGCAAAAAAATAATGCGGAATTGTTTGTTTATGATATTTTTTGACCTCAATTCTTTTTTATCTCTACTCAAAATTTGTTGCACGTATATTCCAGCACTTTGTAAATATTTTTTCCACTTCCACAAGATGTAACGTTGCTGGCTCTCGGGCCTCTGCTCTCACGTGTGTTCTGTGAAATCGCTGACAGAGGTCCTCCAATCCGGTGTTCAACTTAAACTTCTCGAAAATTTCTGTTATAATTTTAATGCATTCAATTTGTGCTCCGATATAAAGTTATTGCTGTGTGAATGGCGTTAATCTGCAAATAAATATCTGCGTATTTTTATAACCGTAATTTTTATTGCCAATTTTATGCGAAGAATCTATAGTTAGATACTTACTGTGATTCTTTTAACAGTTAACAAACGCTTACACAGAGTTTCTCGAACTGAGGTCCTAGAGCTGGGCGTCTCTGCAGTTGCGAAAGTCAAGTTTGTCAACTTATCAGATACTTGAGCCCGGGTACAAGAGTAGTCCCCTGTTCGCACTTGATCACTTCATACAGTTACAGATACATCAAAGAGCTATCGACGGATATTCTCTCTGCCGACTGAACTGCGTCGACATGACCGCGGAGGTACCTCTCGCTCACATGATACCAATGGATTATGATTGATAGATATGTTGTCGCGTTTCGAGCACTTTATGAGTTCTTGGTGGCTCATTGAGAAGCATTGCATAGCAATCGTGCGAATGTTAGTAGGCGTCGGTAGTCAAGGGCTCCGACTGTTCAATTTTCACTTTATATTATAATAGTTTATCTCGTATATACAATATGCTCGTAAACACAATGAGACGTGATTACTTCCCGTTAAATGTCTAGTCAATGCTCATCATGGGGAAATTGTAGCAAATCAAGCGTGACATGCACTGGGCAGCTAATGCAACGGCGACTGGCGAATGTAGTGACGCAGGAAACCCAGATGGTGCGACAAATTAGTTTCTTATCACGTACTCGTTACACATACATGTCTAGGGTAAAGTGGCCGGGTACGCGGTAGACGACCTGACAACATTTGACAAATTTGTCACACTTTATTCGTTTTCATAGAATTGGGGGCGAACGAGAAATCGCAGCTTTTTTACGACTACCGACGCCCATGAATATCCACATAATTACTATGCCAATGCGTTGCCCTCCTAATCCCCCTCCCCCTGATGGGCCAACGGCTACTCACAAACCGCATGAAACGCTACACTGAAGATGTCAAGTTACGGCGGTATTATTTAAGCGAGGTGCACACGAGGATGCAGTGTAGAGCACCAGGCATGGCGCCACCTCCTCCTAAAGGTTGGGAGAGGACAGGCATAGGCTATACACCATACTAATAATATTCTGGTTCCCTTAATTCATTGGTGACTTGTTGAAGTCTCCATAAAAAACTATTAAAAGTCCGGAGTATAATCAAACTATGTACACTAAAATCGTGTGAAACAGACATCGAATAATCAAGCGTAACACCAGCACCTACTCACCTTTCACTTCAGAATCATGTTCGTACTTCAGCAGTTTCTTCCAGACTGTTCATGTCACACCACCCAGATATCTGCTGTACAACGGAAATATATTTCATATTTAATACATTCATTGAGCACGTAACTAACCAATTACCATTTATTTAATCATTGTCTATCCACAACAAAGTTTTTATATGTGACAGTTTATGACAATGGTTAGCGATGCAGTTTTTAATAAGGCTTAGTAAAAAGTGAGGATATGAAGTCTAATCTGAAGAAGGACTTCTTTCTATATATAGCTGTTCCTTCAATCGAAATCAAAAGTTGAAGGTTGTACTGATATCTTATCTTCATTTTATATCTAAAATTAAACAGGGAAATAGAAAAAGAGAAGGGCTCTGAAAAGGAATACACAAGCAATAAGATTCCGTCCCATTCTCTTGGCTGCATGAGCTAACTTAAATCAGGCAAGATATAAACTCCGTTACAATAAAATAGAATTGAACATGTAATTTCACACGTGGCATATACTATTCAAACTAACACATTATTGATACGGTCCATCAAATTAGTAGCCAAACAGATCGTGTAAATAAATATATGAAAATGCACACTTAAGAGAATTAGGGCATTTTAACATTAACAAAGACTTTTCGAAACATGGCGTCCGCAAGAAATCCTGAACTCACACTGTTATATGAAATAACAATTGTTATTTCATTGTCGTGCGTCGTGACACGAATATGTAGGACCCCGGAGGATAATAAAGCACTATTCAATTGTGATTTGGGAACATCTGCCCTTCCCAAATCACAATTATATTTTATATCACGAATATATAGGTTCACGGCGGAAAGCTAAAACTATTTAATTATGATATTAATTGGGGATGGCAGATAGCGTCAGCCATCCCAAATATATACATCCTCCCCATCGCAAAAAAAAGGAGTGTCTTTTCCTCAACACAGAGAACATTAAGCCTCACAGACAAACATGGCAAATATACTTTTTTTTATAAAATATTTAAGTATCAAAACATAATTGCTACAATTTCGTTACCCAAAACTGTTGTTGAATCTTCTTTCTTAATATTATTGTTACCACGCCTTACTTGAAGTGGAATATATTCAGATTTATTACTTTTGAATAAGATTTCTTAAATTTTTTCTGGATCTACTTGCCTAGCAAGATTAAGTAGCCAGTTTTTGACAGAAGCAATGGTGGAATTTATGTCCAAATTGAAAGTTTTTTGCTCATATTTTTATTATTACAGTCGTATCATCAGCAAAGCCCTTGCAAGACTATTCAGTCTTGTGAGTAGTAGTATATGGTACATCATGTATGTGTTAAGGAAATAAAATTGGACCCAAAATACTACCCTGTGGGACGCCGGTTTTATTGAAACTAAGTTGTGGATTGGTAGGTGTGTTTTGTATTGTCAAAAACCTGGATTATTTATGTACATTGCCTTCTTTTATGTAAACAAGTTTTGAATCAATCATTTGTGATTTCGCGAATTCCAAATCGTTTTAATTTTTAAAGTATATCGTGGCATACTTGATCAATAGCTTTAATTAAGTCAAAGAAAATAGCTGCCAAAAGTATACGTTCATTAATTTTTCCTGTTATAGTTTTAACTAGCGTAAAACAGGCTAAGTTCTTCCCTTAGAATAAATTTCGTGGCCTGGTATACGTAGCTTTCTCAAACATTTTAGAAAACACTATAATCAAAGCTATCGGTATATAATTGGATATTTCAGGTCTATCGCCTTTTTATACATGGGTTATACTACCGATATTTTCAACTATATATGGAAATATACCCTGAAGAAAGGATAAATATAATAAGAAACTTATTGGATAGCAAATAGAGGATTAGAACCAATACCGTTAAGGAACTAGCTCCTTAACGGTATTGGTTCTAATTATATCATAACCCACAGACATAGATTTTCTTAGGGACCAACTGCGCCAGCCAGTCGTGTAACTGCTACTAATTTACCCTGACATAGTTAAATTAAATTATGTTTTATTGTGTTAGCGTACAAAAATCAAAAATAAAATGTGTGTTTCATATGTAATGTACCTGCAATGCAAACACAGCTTTGTAGGTACATTACATATGAAATTCTTCTTGTGCAGACTGTCAATCTATGCCATGAATGACATTTTACCAGTGGTAAAGGAAATTTAATTATTGTTATAGAAATGCAAATAATTTGTGCATGTCTGCATACTCTTAAAATTGTGGAAAAATGAAAATATAGTTTAAATTATGTGTTAGGTACATGTAATTAGTGTGTAGACGCGATCGTGTGGACACTGCACGGCTCAAGCGGCAGACCGGCGCTGACAGTGTTGCCAGCAAATATCCAGCTTGAGACCGGTTTGCACTATCCATACCATTTAATTATTATTTAGCTTTTCTTTTGTAATATTTGTTTACCTTGTGTGTATTCCGGCAAATAAATATACTCTTTCTTTCTAAAGAATTTTGATCCCTTTATGGTAGATGTGTAAGTATACAGCCTTAAAAACGTTTGACTTGCAGCATTAAATTTTTTTAAGAGTTTGTCTCCAAAGTTCATAAATATCAGTCATAGTTTGAATTTGAATTTGTAATTTATTGTTTCATTCAGAACTTCACCCCTAAGAGTGGGTTTCCGGGGTTAATCCACATAAAGCGATTGAAACCGCGTGGTGCTGCTAGTATCCTTACATAGGCAGATTCAATTATGAACGTAAACTATCATTTTCGCATTTTAAATAAAGAAAATTACCTAACATAATTTTCGTACTATTTTTAAACTTTCCCGAAGTAAAGACTCGAGTTTTGACATAAAAAATGTAAATGTTAATACCTACCTGTATGTTAGTAACAATATACATTTTTCGCTTGCACGTCAACCACGCGATTGTTTTTGTGCGGGCATCGAAATCGAGCGTGTCTCGGCGAGTTAGCGGTGACACGCAAAAATTACTGTCCGAGTATCGAAGATCTAATTAGATACAGACTAACAAATCATTACAGCTAATCCTTAAAGGCAAAATCACTTTCTTTAATTAATCTTTAAAATGACATATTCCATAATATAATATATTACAGAACAAGATCACACGAGTAATTTCGTCTCGTAGCCAATGTTGCGTTGCACAGATATTTTGCTCTTTATTTCATGGAAAATCAGTTCTATAGATTATCCCGACCAAAAGAAGTATACAAAGTGTATGTTTGTGTTGTGTCTGTCGTGTAAATAACTTAATAGGCGTAGTTATGTAGTCATTAGATGACATTCAACTTCTAAGGATGTCGGTAAAGGCACTGGTGTGAAGAGAATCTGTATTTGCGATCCAAATGCTGGCTGTTGGTAAAATATCACACACGTGTTGTGGTTTGCCTGGCCTAGTAATATGTACCCATTAAATATAATTATAAAAACTTAAGCCACAAATGTGAAAAATAGAACTAACCTAATTCCACGTGCGTGAAGACAGCGTTATGATAAAAGTGATCGAGCCAGGTGAACGAAAGATGAAAGGAAGATATATGTACAGTTGATATGTTATACAGTGCGAGGCTCCATTATCTTTTTCACTTTCTGTCATAGCCAGTTACGTTTTGTATAAGAAAATAAGTTAGGCTCCATTCGTTCAAATTACTATAGGGTACGCCTACATTCAACAAGATACACCTTTTACTATGTGTGGGAAAAGGGAGGGGTCTGTCCCCCTATCGTCTCAATAAACTTGAAGACTCTAGCGTCGTCGCTAGTCCGACGAACTAAAGGGATGAAGGCAATAGCGTCGCCAACAGTTTCATTGGTATATCTTTACTAAGAAATCAGATCGTCAATTTAGATACTCTCCCCTAAAGTAAGGAATAATTACTACGTTCAAATAAAAATTATGTTTAAATATACGAGGGTGGATCTAAAAGTTCTAAGCCCGACCAAGAAAATGAAAGGAAAGTGAATCTAAATGTATTTTTATTTTTCGACATAGTCTCCATCTAGTTCAACACACTTCTTCCACCTGACCTGCAACTTGTTTATCCCCTCGAAAAAAAAAGATTCCGGAATGTCGGCGCAATAATCGTTTATCGACTATCCCTCATCTTTGGTCGAAAATTTCGAGCCACCCAAATGTTTTTTAAATTTGGAAATAAATGATAATCCGAGGATGCTAAATCCGGCGAATAAGGTGGGTGGGGCAGAAATTCGTAGCCACAATCATGGATTACAGACATTGTTTTAACCGAAGTGTGAACACGTGCATTATCTTGATGAAACAAAACATTCTTACGCAACATTTCCGGCCTTTTTTCTTTTATTTCTTCCCGGAGTCTTCGTAAAAGGTTACAATAATAACTAGAATTTATAGTTTGACCTTTCGGTAAATAATCTACAAAAATAATGCCCTTCGCATTTCGCCTGCCCAAAAAACAGAAGCCATTACTTTGTTAGTCGACAAAACGACCTTAGGCTTTTTCGATGTAGGATAGTCTGATCTTTTCCACTGTTCGGATTGTTGCTTTGATTCAGGAGTATGGTGGTGAACCCAGCTTTCATCCATGGTAACAAATACAGACAAAAAGTCCTCGGGATCAGTCTCAAAAAGTTCCAAACAGTGTCGCGAAATTGTATTTGTTATCTCAGCTATCTTACCAATGGTCAAACGTCGGTCACCCAGTACGAGACCACAAATTTCAAAATCACAGAAAATTTATATTATGCAGTATCGGAATGAAACTGCGCACAATAAATCAATATGACACATACCAACAAATGACGGGAGATTTAGAAAGATGTCATAGCTCCATGTAGGTTAGGCCACGAACTTTTAGATCCACCCTCGTATTTCACAAAATATACTTCACATAGAGTATAAATTTAAATACACTTCTGGCGACTCTATTTAAATTACGAAAAACGGCTATATAAAAACAATAACACATTAAAAGTATAAAGATTTCACGAGTAAGTACATATTGTACCTAATTTATGTTTCACAAGCAAACGCATCTTGTTTAAAAGAAATTTCGTATAGTATTGTTTTACCTCTTACAATAACTGTGCGAAAAAAGATAATCGATTTTTTGTCTCTCTTTCTAAACAAAGTGTTATGATAAGGACGTTGCATAATTCATACTGCATAAATGATCTGAATCTCTAGATAAAGCTAAGCAGGAAGACTGAATAAGGACTGCCTTTTGTTAAACTTCTAAATGTAGATTTAAATACACAAATGATAACACGATACTGGAATCGGTGCTTAGATACAAAAAAATGGCAAAGGAAAGATCGAAAGACGACAATTGTAATGCCATAGCGAGGATTCTCAAAGACTTCTGCAGTTGCTCAGAAAACGCGGCATGGTCTCCGGACATGACGGCGGACAGGAAGGGACCGTTTTTGAAAAGCGAACTGACCAACATGTCCGGAATGCGCCGGCGCATCCTGACGCTGGCGAAACGACGAAACAGAGACGTCATAACTGAACCGCCCAAATTCAATGAAAATTTAAGAGCAAATAAACCAGACGGACTAAGTATCAACCTGATGCATGCGTCGACCACTACAGATGGGAGCACTTTGAGAAGGAACATCGACAGTTTCCTACAGAGAAGATTATGCGAAGACGAAGAAGACATATACGAGAAGCCGATACAGGTTGTAAACAATTCATCGTACGGCGACAATTGGTCGCTGAGCAAATCTTGGAAAAACAACAACCTATACTTCTTCGATCGATCGAATGAATCAAAAGGGTTGCTGGTGAGAAAGTTTGCTCTGGAGAGAATAGACGAAGTGCCGAAAAGAAAGAGAGACAGACTACAGAAAGAGCAACTGCGATACGAGAGGAATATCAAACGGCATATCAGGATTCGGGTGATGTTGTCCCTAAGGATGAGGAGGTATGCCAAGAAACGTTTGAAGAAGCCGCGTGTGCTGACTTCCTTAAATACAAACGCGCCACCAAGGAAGTTTCCACGGGGTACTCCGACGAACTCGAGTTTCGGCACCACGTCGTATGGGAGCGCCGGGGTGGACAAGGCGGGTGATGGGAAGGTGCTTTTCGACATCCATGAAGCCAGGAACTCCACACTGGAGCTATGCCACGACTACGCCGAAGAGCTCGACACACTAGACGTCGCGCTGCGCGCCGGTAACTTTAGGTATGGAGTTATGGATGTAGTCTATGTTTTTGTCTTTTTTCATAGAATATGAAGACAAACGAGCTATCAGCCTCATGGGGAGGCCGATGCCCACAGGCACCACTTAGTTGATGGCGACCGAAAACTCAAAATAAGCTCAGCAGTATCATATGTGCAAGGTGTACTCCTTCGGTCGCGCCGGGCCTGTTCCGTTAAAATGCAGCATGGCACTAACTCTTATTTTTTTCGGAGTGGCGTAATACTGGTGGCGATGCTATTGCATTTGCTATCACATCTCATCGGACTAGCCCCTACAGCGATTAGTTAGAGGCAAGAGGGAACGTAACAGCATACTCTATATGCTGTATGGATGCTTATGGGCGTCAGTACTAATCAGAAGGCTCCGGCTGCTCGTTTGTCAGATCTCTAAATTCAAGTTACGTTCATTACCTGACTCTGTCTGTCTGGAAGATGCGTCTAACGAATGTATGTATGTATGTAGCCATGTCTATGCTCCTAGCTATGGCCAGCGACACCTCTTTAAAATGCGTCAGACAGAATGGCCTGGCGGGTTTTAGTGAGGTATCGCTGGAGTAAATGCAATATATTTCAAGCTTTGATTTAAATTCATTTTGTAATTGATAGCGCGATGTAAGTTAAGTTTCTGGTTCTGGTATCCATCCCGATCAGTCGTGCCGAGCTCTGAGCTCAGTACTGTTATCTCTCCGATCGGCATTGTTTTTTTGGAACAATAGCATTCCGGCCAGTTTATTGCGAGTATTTATACCTAAAAACGGGCTCTTTCGTGTCACATTTTAAGCATTTTAAAGTGATTGTGCATTTTTTTTATAGAATAGGGGGCAAACGAGAAATCGGAGCCTTTTGACGACTACTGACGCCCATGAACATTAACATAATTACTATGCGTATGCGTTGCCACCCTTTCCCCAATGAGCCACCGGCTATTCACAAACCGCACGAAACGCGACACAGAAGATGTCGCTTTACGACGGTCGTGTCGGCCCAATTCCGTTACATAGGAGGATGTAGTGTCTTGCACTATGTCCTCATAGCATGGCACTACCTCTCCCTAAACATGTTCTCGCAATTCTAGTTGTTGTTGCGCAATTTCGCAATTGCACTGAGTATAGTTTCCTCCGAGGAAACTCTACAGGAATTGCACTGAGTATAGTTTCCTCCGAGGAAACTCTACAGGCAGTGCAAGAGGTGAGGTACGTTAATAAAGATATATACAATCGCAAGGTCTACCAAAAGAGGTCACAGCGACCCACCCGGGTCAGTTTGATGTCCCGAAAGATATAAAATGCTTAAAATCGCAATAAATTCACGCGAGACTAGTATTTATCATTAAGGACTACATATCTAATTGGCACTTCAGATACTGAGTGTAGGGCACACCGTCCTCCTTGCCATCGGTCGTGTCGACCCAGACGCCTGCGACCGTACCACGACTGCTGTCAAACACTTTCAGCTGACACGAGCCCGCACACCCGGCGTAAGGCCCCGGGGACAACCCAGTCACACATCAAGTCAGAGCCAGCACTCACGTTCGGACTGTACGCAGTCGGACTGTGCCTACCGTGTAGGGCCCCGGGG
>JAFELO010001548.1:52045-68261 GCA_017140195.1 Eumaeus atala
TGTTAACAGATTACTGTTGGATAACTGCTGGAATCAGGAGCTAAATTTTCGAGAAAATCTTAGATTATGAAGTCATTATAAGAACATCCACTTTTGATTTACAAGATGTGTGTTTTTTCCTTCATATTTTCAACAATTCAAAAGAATAAAATTCTTGGCTAACAATTTTTCACTGTTTACTTTTACTTACAATCATCACCAATTAAAGTCATAAATATAAAAAAAAAACCAGATGCACTTATTTTTTTCAATCTGGAAGTAATTTTACATTCTTTTTAGGGATCTGTACCTAAAAGCCATCATGAAAATCTTTCCATCAAAAGGAGGTACTAATCGGCGATTATTTTAGTATGAGACTTTACACTGCCACATGGCAACTGAATTGGGACGGTACGATCAGGGAGGTACCTCTCGCTCACATAATACGGCCGTGAAGTAACAATTACGCTGTCGGGTTTCATGCGGCTTGTGTGCTTTCGGTGGCTCAGTGGAGGAAAGAAAGGGAGGGTAGGAGACGGGAAAGGCAACGCGTCTTCATAGCGTTGTGTGGATGTCTACGGGTGCTGATCCCTTTTATACCAGAAACTCCCGCGACCTGCCGGTATACTCCTACATCCCACCACACGCAGCTTCGCACCTGCCCCCGACCGGCGCCTTCACTTCGTACGAGGTTACTGATCACGTCGTTGATCTGCCCACGAGATCTCAAAGTTGCAAGTCAGATAGAAATATCTCACTGTAGAGGAAAACGGTTCCCTTTATACTTCATCGGTCAATTAGACTGCTTTGTTTCCTTCTGTTGTATGTATTTTATGCGATTGTGTCAACTGTGGACTGATTTCTTTTCTTCGAAAGGAAATTCTTACTCCCGATTTGGTTCAATCGTCACCAATTCGGGACTGGTGATGGGAACCTGGACAAATGTAAAAATAGCAAATATGCACCCGTAAGTTTACAAATACGCACCTGTAAGGTTACAAATCTGCACCCGTAAGTTTACAAATATGCACCCATAAGTTTACAAATATGCACCCATAAGGTTAAAAATATGCACCCGTAAGGTTACAAATCTGCACCCGTAGGTTTACAAATATGCACCCATAAGTTTACAAATATGCACCCATAAGGTTAAAAATATGCACCCGTAAGGTTACAAATATGCACCCGTAAGTTTACAAATATGTACCCGTAAGGTTACAAATATGCACCCGTAAGGTTACAAATATGCACCCGTAAGGTTACAAATATGCACCCGTAAGGTTACAAATATGCACCCGTAAGGTTACAAATATGCACCCGTAAGGCTACAAATATGCACCCGTAAGGTTACAAATATGCACCCGTAAGTTTACAAATATGCACCCGTGAGGTTACAAATGTGCACCCGTAAGGTTACGAATAGCGAGATGTACAAACGTGTTAATTCATTACCTTTCTAATGTTGTTTGGTTTTTCGATGCATATAGTCTCCTCATCTCATGTCACTGAGCTGGTGTTGGCAGTAACATCTTGCACCTTACCGTTCAGTTCCATTTCTTTTTTCAGTTCCTTAGTTCAGTTCAAATCATTGGAAAAAAATAATGGAATCAAACAAATTCATTGATTCGCCGGTTCTTCTCAGGCCAGGGGTAGGGTTGAACCGGCAGTAGTGAAGTAACGACGTTCAAAAAGAGATTTGTAAAATCCTGCTTTGAATGATATGTCTAGACTTCATTGCACTTGCCTACTCTCCGGCGATCTCTCAGGTGACAGTGTAAAGAAGAGTAATGCAGCTGTATCACCGTGCGGTCGATGATCTCGCTTTTCACCCAAATATTGTAACTGGCCGTGGTTGTCAGTTAACTTCTCATATTTTTTCATAGCTGAAAACTGGAGTTTCTGAAAACTACGAGAAATCTTGTAGGTGGTTGTAGAACTAATAGCTTTTTCTTCGATGTTTATCCTTAACATATTAATTACAATGTTATCAACACTCGTGAACACACGTGTCCAGTCGTGTTGCGTGTCAGACACACACAAGGGGCCGCCGTCGTCGTCGCCCGTTCTAAAAATTGTATGAAAAAAGTAATGGTAACATTATGCAAATAACTTGAAGGTGTAATAATAGACATACAATGAAATGTACAATTATGAGCGATTTGTGAAGTAAAAGAGAGAGTTTCTTCATATTCTTCATTTACAATTTGAATATTTTGAGAGCGAGCCGGATATGAGATACGAGCTGGTCTAGCACTAGTGAGATCTATATCATGTTTAGTAAGAGCAAACTGAAAAGTGGTTCTATCTCTCCTTTTAAAATTTTAGTTTTTAGTAGAGATAATGACTAGGAAGAGGTGGTGCCATGCTACATAGGCGGAGCTAGTGCCAGGCATGGCACATGACTCCTCTACGTCTACATCCACATATGCAACGGCATTGGGTCGGCACGACAGGGGACCTCTCGCTCACTCGATACCGGCATAAAGTGACTGCTGCCGCGTTTCGTGCGGTTCGCCAGTCGCCGGTGGCCCATTGAGGGTGGGGGGATGATTGGACGGCAACGCATTTGCGTAACAATCATGCGAATGGGCGTCGGCAGTCGCCCGCGGCTCCGTTGCTCGCTTGGTTCCCTGGTGCTATAGAAAGAAAGACTCCCGTGTATCCATGTATATATTTACGGTTGTAGTTGTCTGTTCCCTGCTTTTTTTTTCATTGGCGCGTGGCCTACCACACTGTCCCACCGCTGCTGCTTCTGTGTCTCCGGAAATGACAGCAGCCACCACTTGTGACCCTTTGCTCATTGGTCACTTTATCGCTGGGTGCCCCAGAGGACGTTTAAGACTTCCTCGCGGCCTGCTACGTATTTAATCAGAGGATAATAGGAGGATTAGGAAGTGTTTCCATTTCCCTCCTCAACAACAGTAAACAGTCAAAAAACGAGACCACAGCCAGGTGAAGCCCGGCTGATATGCACATGTTAAACCTTAACGGAAGTTGCAACTGAGTCTGCTCAGACATTTAACGTACATGTCACATTTTAAGTAATGCGGCGAAGCGTTTATCATATCCGGGTGACCGCAGCTAAAGCCGGCAGTTATCACTTCCACCACTTGTGCGGCAGTCAGCAGTCGGACCTCGCACGTGCTCTAACCGCCTGTCACGTGTTGCTCGCTCAGTGCGCTCACTCGCTACTCACACGCCGATATTGGGGCCATTTCGCCTTCATCTCATATGTGGCTTTGTTCGACTTGCATTGTACTATTGTAAAACTCTAGCTGTTGCCATTCGTCCGCGTGGTAAGTAGTATACAGACAAAATAACGCGGAAAAGTTAGTTTAGTAGTATTTCTATATCTTATGTGTTATTCAGACACATAAGCTTTTTGCCAATTATATTGCCAAGTTATAATAAAATCCTTTCAGTGATTTTGACAAGATTCAGTACCAAACATCCATACTGAAATATAAGCTTTCACATGGTACATGGTATATCACGACAAATACTAGCTCTTGTACTTTCCTTTTGAGAAAGCTCTTTTGCAAAGAAACTTAGAAATTTTCAAGCTCTTATTTAATTACCATTGCCAAAAGCAATCAATTTAATAAATGTATTACACAATTTAGTAAGTGATTTTGCAGACTGTCTCGAGACTTGCATGTTTTGAATAAAACATTTTATATAATATCATTAGTACGTGAAGCAAGATTGATCAGTAAATCGGTGAGTAAAAATCGCGACAAGCTTTTCTATCACTTATAATTGTTAATTTATTGGTCCCTTGCAAAGAACTTTCGAAAAAGGAAAGTTCATCCAGTGACGTAGACACAGTCTGTAAAGCGGAGTTAGGTAAGATTTGCCAGTCGTAAAAGTAAAATTACCCTTGCACTAAATATTATCACTACAATATAGGCAGAGTCATTGCAGCCTAATCGAGCCGATACGACAGGGGCAATACCTCTCGTTCAATCACCGGGGTCAAGTGATGGCTACGCTGTCGTGGTTTGCTCGTGAGAGTCCAGTGCCCCGTGAGAATTTGTAGGGTTCGACAGGGGAACGAATCTGCTAATCGTAGTTTGTACGGACGTTTATGGGCGTCGGAATCCACCAAAAGATTAATGTTTATTTTCCCTCCTGTATTATATCTGAGAGCTGATTATCTCGTGGTTTAGCTCTAAGCATAAACATATCTGGATCAATATTAGCAGTGTTACAAGCCCTGGTCTTGTGAGAGCAGCGTGAACCATCCATCCATCAGCTCCTGCGACTCAATTGTGTCCGGTCGAGTCGGGCTGCCAGCCCATTCTTACTAATATCTGTTGTAGTACGTAAATAATAGTCTAGGGAATACGAGAGCTTACAGTGCACTTGTATCTGCGCACACACCTGACCACTATAAGATTATGTTCTCGGTCGCTGGGTTTTCTATGGAAGGTCGTTGTAATCGAAATTCGGCCAGGGGCCATCAAAGGGCTTAGGTAATGAGGCTTTGTCATTAGGTAAGCGATGACCTCGCTCGCTTATTGAAACACCTCTCGACTCAAACAATGAGCATTGAGCATTGTATATAACAAATTGCATGTAAGCACTTTACATGATGTCATGCTGTGTCGTCATGTAATGTAATTGATAATGTGTCATGTAATGTAACCTCTTTTTGATTAAGTAAACACCCCTCCCGGGTGGCGTGACTGTCTCGCCAACTAGTGGCTGAAAACTTTCCCGTTAACATTTTATTAACTTGGCAAGTAGGTAACAGGCGTTTCGTGCGGTTTGAGATGCCTGGTGGCCCAACGGGGACAATCGGTCGGTGGAGGGCAGCACACCTCTAAAAATATTCTGTGGTGTCTTTGGCACTTAATGGACATGATCTGACTCTTCATGTGGCTCTATGACGAGAGGTACCGAGCTTAACAATTATGTAGGAAGTCGTGTCAGTAGCGATGAGCCCTTTTTTGATTCGTATAGGCCATTATTATTCTTTCATTCGTAGAATATTTCCACCCACCTCCCCGTGGCCTCGTGGGCCTCTAGGCTCTGTAGTGTTGCGTTTTAGTTGAATCGTGTGGGCACGGCTGGGTTACTGTGAGTTTCTGACGCGCACGTTACACCAGCGCAAAGTGACGGATACGCTGTCGTATTTCGTGCGGTGGCCCGTCAGTCCTCCATGAGAGAAGGAGGACGGAGGCCAATAAGTTTTCATAACACTTAAGAGGATGTTCATGGGTTTCGGTAGTCCTCAGGAAAAAATTGCAATAAATAATCCAACCGTATGAAGACTGTCCGCGGGGGCGCATCCGCATCTTCTCTTGGATGTAATGTTTGATGTTTGTGCATAGGCAGTGGACTTCAGACGACCAGGTGGCAGCTCTTTGCCTGCTATGCGGTATACAATGTCTGTTTCGGTGTTCATTTCAATAACAAATTTACCGGCTCATTGTTAAATATTTACTTTTTCCTATTCCATACAACAATAGCCTTTTTCTTGCAGCGCCCTCTGTTGTCGAGTATAAATGGTGGGAAGCTGCGTAAAAACGCGCCGCATTGTCTATGATTTTCTCCTATACACGACAGTAAACATGTCACTTTATCTATGGTCAGTCGTTTTGTCATATAAAAAACAACAGACATTATTAGTATCATGTACAAATTGATCTTCTATAGATAACATATTTCATGCCACTAAAGCGGGAAACGAACGCTCGTATTATTTTGATGACGCCCACAGACATCCACATAATTATTATGCCAACAGATCCCAACACTAAAAATAAAAAACCATATATAAGAAATATAATATTTGGATTTTTACTTTAGTGTTGGGATCTGATCGCTGATTTTCAGAGTTCACCGAAATTTTTACTGATTCCGTCCGGTAATAAGCGGGTACCACTATGGTGGGATGAAAATCGAGCAGTATATTTACTTTATAAAATATCATCTCCCTCCGAGAAACAATGTGTTATCTCAGAAAAAATTACGATTAAACTTAGATAGTAAAATTTATTTTAAAATATGCTAATAATCCTCTTCTCAACCAGCCCGAAGTTTCAGAAGCTTTACAGTAACCATGGTCGACTCGTGACCATATTCAATATACCGTGAGAAAATCCGTCAAAGTAGTTTTACTTAATAATGAATCATTGGATACGAATAAACCCAAGATGGCTGCTGGAGATACGATTTTAAGAGGGGTTTAAATGGTTAAGTTTGAGCCGCTAACTTATTGTAATTAAGTAAGTTGTTAGTTGTTCAGAACGGAGCAGCGAAAGTGCTCTGAAAATACGCTATGTCACGTGTGACGTCACGCGAGAGAAAAGCAACATGGCGCCAAGGGACAAGATGAAGCGACAGTAATTTGGAGAACATGGTTTTGCGTTACATTTGCGTTATCAACACGACACCAAAGACCTGATATTTTAAAATTAAAGAGCCCATCAGGCTGTAAATTAAGGCTGTTAGACCATAGAATTCATATATAATTTTTTCCGTGTACTCATACGACTTTTCTGGCGCAATCGGGGAGAAAGGTCTCTAACTATGTAGGCGTATCTTACCTCGACCGTTGTTAAACATTAAGCGAGATAATATTTTATTCCGTTACCCTAGTAATTAATTCGATAAAATTCAGCAGAATAAAATCAATAATCTTCTCTCGCTACAATAGCTGCGGATCAGATAAAGCGATTTTTATTTATGGTAGAGTAGGACATGAACGGGGACGCCCCACCGATCTGCCTGCGCGTTGTGCGTAGACATCTTTGTGTTGTTAGCCATTTTGATCTTCTGTTATGAGTCTTTGTGAATTTATGACAGGGATAATATAGACATAGGGATAGAGAAGGGACGCCATAGGCAGTTATATAATGCAGCGTCTGACCGTCTTGGTGAATAAAGAAGAAAGAAGAGAACACGTTTCTATATTTGTCTATCTGAGCCACATC
Organism: Eumaeus atala; assembly: GCA_017140195.1. Lineage (NCBI taxonomy): Eukaryota > Metazoa > Arthropoda > Insecta > Lepidoptera > Lycaenidae > Eumaeus > Eumaeus atala. The sequence goes on from JAFELO010001548.1 coordinate 58,966, forward strand.
AGATAGACAAATATAGTAATGTGTTCTCAAGCGCATTGCGCACAGAGAAATTAAAGGAAGAAAAGAGACAGAGGGTTAACTACATTATTTGTAGTCTCTTTCGACTTTGGTGGTAGCATTTTATCTATCCCTTCTTTATCTACTTATCTCTATGATCAATGACCCTGACATGAGAAACCGTCATACTATATAGCGTCAGATCAGAGCGACATAAATTACAGACGAATTACTTTGAATATTCAGGTGGACATGCGGGACGTGAGCGGTACAACTGAGCATCAACAGATTATATTACACAATACGCACACAACACACACTTTTACTTTGACACACATATTTAAGACATTCGACGTAATTATACAAATTTTATAACACACTTGGAGTTACAATGAACAGTTAACATAGATTTTATCTAATTAATAATTAGAGTTATCATCACACTTGCCTTAAACTAACAAACATAAAATATGCAGGCCCATATACTGAGTACACATACAGCATGTTTACAATGTAACATCCTGTGGGTATTTATACATCACGGCCTGCATGCATTTACACAAATGCAATAACATTTTTTTATGATGTCTGTTAAAAGACGGCCAGCATTTGCAGTAGATACATATTCCAAATGTTAAACGTTGAATTAAACATTATACGTTACATAATACAAAAATGAATATTACTCAATAATAACCAACGTAACTAATCAAGCCATACATATCGTCATTTATTATTGACTAGCGATCCCCTACTTCGCCAGTGAATAACATGCGCCCAATTGCTTAAAATCTTCCTCGGATATTGCTCTTTTTCCTTTTTATAGCAAACGAGGAATCGGAGCCTTTTGACAACTTTTAACGCCCATAGACATCCCATTTGTCAAGAGTTGCCCTCCTTTTTTCCCTCCCCTCTAATGACCCACATCCTTTAGAGAAAATGTCATGAATGTCGTTCTGATTTTGAGAAAATCGATTACATACTATTTTTAGGGACTTCGATAGATATAAAATATGAAATTTAAAATGACATATGACACAATATACTCGAAGTCGGTGCCTAAACAAAGGCCAGATAATTCACGCCACATGTGCCAATGTACTATATGCTGTCGCCACAGATTTGATGTTATTTTTTTAATAACTTGATCAATTTAGTTCATTCCGAAGTTCTTAGTGTATCGTTAGTTTTGAAGTCGATTAAAAATAAGGTGATATTTTGTTTTGATGATGTGTTTGTAGTTGCACACCACAACACGACTAACTTCGTAACGGGGATCAGCGAAACATTTCCGAAACGCACCGGTCTTTATGTTCGGCACCATGTCATAATTACTGTTGTAAGTTAAGCTGGGCAATGCAGTGTTGCCACATAAACATTTAAAATTAGGTGACATGTTCTAGATACAATTCGCTGTCCATTCTCCGCAGCACATTTGTGTGATATAATATGACAATGCAACTGTTCAACATAGTTTTTATTATGTCATTAGGCTCATTTTTCTGCATAATTATGAGTACATACATACATGAAATTTATTCATGTCCATATGTCTGTCAATTTGTTAAAATTTATGGCATGAATGTTAAAAATGACGTAGAGTTCGTAATGATTAAAAAATATGTTTATTACTTTTTTTTAATTTTGTACAATCAACAAAATATGTAACTAGTCAATATTTCTTCCCTGTCTTTTGTAGAAACACTGCAAATATATATTAAAATTTTCCTTACATTTGGCGTTAATGTAAATATGTCAATTTTATATTGTTTACATTATTGAATAGATTAAAATAAACTCAACTTATCAAATCACTGATATATGTGCTGAAGTATTGCGCTCATCACGCACAAAGAAAATGCAATAAACATGTGTCATTCAACCGATTCTTTGTGAAAAATTAAAAGAATACAGGTACGAAACTTTCGCTGTATTTTCTCGTGGAAACAGCCTCTAAGCTCGCCAGTGACGGCGGAGCAAACGGCGCGGGCGCTTGTTTCGATTACAAATATTTAAATCGATATTACAAACATTACGTGATGTCTCGTGTTTGAAAAGTGACGCTCATTTTGTGGAGCAAAACGTGTTTGTCATTTTTTAAATTATTTTTCGAAGCCATAAGTCACAAACGTGACCAAAAAGAGCTGTTCCAATTTTAAACGCAAAGATGAAAGTAAAAGCAATTATGTTCTATTTTTAAAAGACAATATTACGTAATACTGAAAAAATATTTAAGTGAAAAAAATACGTAAATGATGACGTTATATAATGCCCACCCTCCGGTTTATAGGGGGTACAAGTTTTTTGGCAAGAAAAATAAAAAGAACAAGAAATATGTTAAAATTAAATCTGGAACTTATGGCGGGCGGGAAACGTAAGTTATTATTATTTATATATTTTTATGCTATTATTCAACATCTATTTAGATACACAACACAAAATAAATGTATACATAATCTATACACATGTAAAACAAAGTCCCCCAAAACATGTCTGTCTGTCTGTAGGTGTTTGACTTGTTCAAAATGTAGTGAACGCGGTTCTAATCCATGTGTAAAAATGTTCGCGAGGTAGGCTTTAGTTTACAGTTTAACAAGGTAGCAATCCGAGTTCTATTAATGGGGGTAAAGTTGGGGCGGATCATTAGTAAATTATAATAAATATTTAGGTATAATATTACAATGTATGTTACTATACAGTGTTATGCCCACTCCTTGACTCGTTGATTACTTTGTGTATAATTCATTTAAATAAGTTTTAAATTATGAAATGCATTTTTTTAATCATAGAGATCTTGAAATTTAAATAAAACATAATAAAATTGATTATCACAGACATGACAAAATTTGTCTGCGATAATTTGTTTGATCTGCTGGGCACTTTCTACAAAGGCTCACGGTACTTAGTTATCATAAGCAGTTGTTGATAAAATGACCAAACAATTATGAATAGAACGTACTAAGAATCGACTTTCATACTATTACTACACACATTCTTATAAGTATTTGTGTTAAATAGAGTTTTGTGCAAATTACAATACAAAATGTATTTTTCACACATTAAAAAACATTTGACAGTTATACAATAGTTCGTAGCTAAAGGCTGTCTATCGACCATTTTCGGTTAGTAATGGAGAGCATTAACATTCATAACACTGATGAGGCTACCCGGGGCGTGAATTGCAGCATGAGTACGAGCAGTGTGCACGGACCTACAGGAAGGAATTGAACATGTTCCTCGGTCAAATAACAAAATGGTCTTTCATTGTTAGAGTTAATGTGGGTGAAGACGCCAGCACATCTTGGCAAGACCGGAGCACAGTTACTGCATCAAAGTAGTTTCAATCTCATAAGCCTTAAGTTATGGCTACTTTTAGCCTATTCCCGAGTACACAATCATGCGAATATGTTGAGAATCATGCGGCAATTTGGTAATAATCCAGCATCGAGTTCGGGCGGCAGTTTGTGTCAAGATGCTGGTGGTTATGATTATCTCAATCCATTGCCTGATGCAAGTGCCCAAAATGTCCATAAGCGTAACAGCCAGTACCAGGACGCATCGCAGTCTCCGCGCAGTAGGTAGACACCCTCTACTAATAGGAGGTTCCTATCGAAGTCAGGTGAAGCGAAGGAGCTGAAGCCTTTTGTAACTCCCCCAAACTGCGAAATAGCAGCGTAGCCATCATCTCACACCGGCTGACTAGAGGTTTACCGCGGCTAGCGTAAACTAGACGTAGGTCTATATTAATAGGGTTAACGTAAAATTTTAATGGCCCACCAAAATGAGGCTTTATTATAAAATATTACTCAACTGTACCGGTCCGGCGTCGGAGAAACGAAAGTGAAACGTGAGAGTTGTAACGTGTTATGTCACCGAATGACCTTGCGTTTTGACAATAGCCACCAGCGTGATATGAGCGTGACTGTAGAACGAGCGAGCTTTTGTAACGTTGCGTTCACGTGCCGCCCCTGTCGCTCCCCTGCGCGATGTCGTCAACAAGTCCCTAAATGATTAACATAAAATGAGGGCAAACATTAGCAACTTTCCCGCCCACTTGCAATGAAAGTACACCTAGCATGAGTGGCCGTGCCTTTGCTACATTGCATTTGAATCGGATAAGCACGATCGGGTGCTTATCGCACACATAATATAGGCGTAAGGTTATAGCTATGCTGTCGGTTCCACGTAGTTTAGTAGACTTCGGGTGCCCATGAAGGGATTTGGTGTGAGGTCGGGCAATAAATCTGCTCCACCTTCAGCTGTGTGATGTAGTCACCGAAAGGTCGTGTGCCACTTATGCTATGACAACAACATTCCTTGGCGAGGTTCGAATAGTTGATCTTTGCGATCAATCTGAAAACTGTGGTCATTCAACCGGTCAATCGTCGATATCATTATCACAGATAAATAATGATCATTAAAATGTAATTACACAATCATTTGTCGATGCGAAGTTTTATCAAAAGCTTCGTGTTATGAAATGTAAATGGAAGGTCACAATCGCCTGTCGACATTTTGAAATATTTTCGTTTTGAAATTCGCGCCAAGTTTGGCAACGGTGAAAGTACTTCCTTTCCTTCTCGGAACTAGCTTTTTTCCACTAGGTTAATTTTTAGTACCTATACTTACAAATAATAACTGGGTCATGCAGTTATTTTATATACCCGTTTAAATAAAACAATTAGTTTTTAAGCGTGCTTATACCTACTACCTACTTTTAATCTCATTATTTGATATCATATAATTAATACATATAACTATTTAATATATTAATTAAGTTATATTTTATTAGCGCTCCGCATAACTCCGCCAAATTGGAAAATTATAGTTGCGTTACTGAAAAATCCATTACAAGCTTACATGTGTATGTAGTTTGTTACATGTGTATGTAGTTTGTTACATGTGTATGTAGTTTGTTACATGTGTATGTAGTTTGTTACATGTGTATGTAGTTTGTTACATGTATATGTAGTTTGTTACATGTATATGTAGTTTGTTACATGTATATGTAGTTTGTTACATGTATATGTAGTTTGTTACATGTATATGTAGTTTGTTAGATACAAAATGTGTGCAGACAAGTATGAGCTTGTCTGGTCGTCCTATATAAATTGTAACAGTTGTATCTCCTGTTGGTGTATGGGTCCGGCTCGCACTTGGCCTGTACTTATATTATGTTACACAGTCCTCGACAGTTTCACTTATTGATAATCAACGGAACAATCCCATTTGGCTCATATTTAAGAGAAAAATTGTGCCTACGACATACTCCATGTGCTTGTCTACTGTTTGTTATACTGAATAGTACTCTGCTGTCGAGCACGTGCTCCCGTGTACATCACGTGATATATAAGTGATAAAACTTGCCGAATTCATATTGTTTTTTAAATAACTCAATTGAGAAAATTCTCAATAAACAATGTCTGATCGAACTGCAAACACAAGCCAGTCACGACACGACACGTCGACGCGGCAAAATGTGTTCGTCACTTGGATGGAACCTACTGATAGAGTACAGCGCAAGTACAGCAGCCGAACTTTCGGTACACCACTTTTAGACTTAATAAGAAAAGTTTAAACTTTTAACAATTGTCGGTACAAATTGCAACGCTTTATTATTTACTTAGCTTTACCTCTACAGAAATTAGCTCCAAAAACAACTGCGCCTTGTATGAACTTCTGACGTCCCACACACACTTCCTCATGCGGCTGAACTCGACAGCTCAATGACATGAAAGTGAAAAAAAAAACAACTAAATAGTACTAGTAGTAATATACAAATGACGATTTTGGTGAATAACGATCAACAAACTGTGTTCCTGATAATTTACGATGTCAATGAACTTGGTTTTTACCTGACTATGCTAAAAAAGGTAATGTTTTTAATGATAATATCTCTAGTTTGCTAATTGTGTGTTAGTTTAATATACTATTTGTATTGTTTAAAACAATTAAAAATATAAAAACTTCGGAGTGGTCTCCATTCCACTCCTCCGGCAAGTATCAATAGAAGCACGCACCATTTCCATGGGCAAATTATTCACTGCAAATCGTATGGATTGTTGTAGGTAGTCCAAATTTGATAATTTAAACAAAAAAAATAGTCCAAATTTGATAAACGCCATGATTGGCGTTTAGAACAAGTTGCACTCTAAAACAGCCCATAAGTCACAATCCAGCGTACTAAGGTCGGGACTAGCTGAGGGGTAGTCTACAGCTCTGATAAAGACCGGAACGTTTGTTTTAGCCAAGATTAGCTGGTTCGAGGTTTATGATCTTGCCCCGAGTCTTGTTGGAAATATTATACCTAGTTATTGAACCTGGTGTTCTTATGGGGCTTCACTGCCTACTCAAGAATGCTGTCTTGATACACTTGTGCCGATGTTTTGACACCTACTTTACAAAAATAAGGCTTAGTCACGCCTTTATAGCTAACACCCCACCAAACCATCATCGAAATCGGATAATGCGGCATAAAAATACGGTAATTTTATTTGTTAAAATGTTGCTCAATTGTAAAAAAATTCTCACTCGTAAACACAATTTTTCTGAGATCTCATTCAGTAGTTGAGGCGATCTTATCATCCTATTCATCTCTGATTTATCAGTTCAGAAGTGACCCGTCCGTCTCTTATAGGCTGCAAGTCCTATAAGAGACAAACTGTCCTTTTACCCCCCACTTTCACAGATAAGTTCGGATCCAAAAGTCGATCATAAAGCAATTATTCAATTGTCCAGATTGAATTATTATGTAATTCCTGGTGGTAGTTTATATCTGTGCTAGATTTCCTCTAAATCCGTTCTCTAGTTTATGTGTATAAGAATGACAAACATACAAACTTTCTTATAGTGTTGTTAGGATCTGTAGAAAGAGGAAGTGCAATTTGAAGCCAAGTGCATTAGAGAGAGGTTTACTATCTCGAATCGTAAAATGTAATTGAACAAGCCGAGGTAAGTAAGTAAAGGCCGTGCGTCAATTTAATTAGCATTAGTCATAGAATATCGTATTTTATTACAAACCTTAGTATCGGTAATGGCAGATGGCGGCGAAGTCCCAATCGATCATGATAATAATTCTATTTATAATAATAATTTTAATAATGCACTTCGTTTGCTTATCCTTAGCGTAGCTGCACTGAAACTCGCACAAAAATAAAATGAAAAGAATGAATGAAAAGAAGCGAAGGCTCATTATTAACCGTACAGGACCTTATGAAATATACTGTTCTATTTATAGGGATATTGAAATGAATAAAATGTTTTTTTCAAATTAGAATTATGACAGACCTCTTGCGAATGAAACATCATAATTCTACCTCCGCATCAACCCAAGCCCAGGCCTGACTCGAACCCGCGACACAAAGTTTGTTCATCACATTGCCTAATGCCCTTGAATCGGAATAAACAATTTAGAGCTTTTAAGGGCGATACTGGAATCTGTACTTACGTGAGTGTCGCTACATTGGACATCTTCACAGTCATTGGAACAGGCCTGTCGCCAGCACTACCACCGATAGTGTCTGTCGATGATGACGGTGGCTACTGTTGCTACTTTGCACCCCAATGGAGCTGGCACGCGGAGGTACATCTCGCTCACCGTCGCACAGTGATGAAATCGAACTCAGGAATTTAGTGTGTGCTCACCTACGTGGCAGCCACACTGAGGCATAAGGTACAATGTTTATCGAGTAAGAAGCGGTGCTCGCTCTGAGAATATTGCATATTTTTGAAGGTTTGAAACAAATTAGTGTTGAATCAACGGTGAGTGGCCACGATTCACTTTATCCTACAATCGTGTACAAAAGCAATCTATAAACAATGTGTAAAGTATCAAAGTTTTTGAGACGGTTTCGATCGCATTCGAAAACGAATGAGAAAGTCGATTTGTTCAGGTAGCCGCAGCGCGCTCGGCGTGGCCGGTGTGTCTCCTGGTGTACGTGGTAATGCTGTCCAGCGTGTCGGGTTTTTTACACCTTCAATAGTAGTATAGAAGACTTCAAAGTAACAAGTATGTCTGCAAGGAAGGAAGAGGTAGTGCCATGTTGCATGGGAGGAGGTAGTGCCATGCATAGTGAAATATCCTCCTATGCAACGGAATTGGGCGGGCACGAGCGGGGAGGTCCCTCTCGCTCACATAGTACCGCCGTAAAGTGACATCTTCACTGTCGCGTTTCGTGTGGTTTGTGAGTAGCCAGTGTCCCATTGCGAAGAGGAAGGGGGGGGGGCAACACATCGGCATAGTAGTTATGTGAATGTTTATGGAAATCGGTTAGCGGTAAAAGGCTCCGATTTCTCGTTTGCCCCCCTATTCTATAAAGAAACCAAATTTCAGGTTCGCTTGTTGGGTGTAAATGGAACTTTTCAAATTTTAAGTAATTCTAACTTCGGGTAGATTTAAAAAACGAGCTTGGCCATTCGTTTCTTTCACTGCCACTCCTATGTCGCCAGGAGCAACCGTGGCAATATAAATATAGCATGGACATCTGCGTAATTGTTATCCAAATTTGATCCTTACTCCCGTCCTGTGGTCCACCGAAACTAACAAACCTCACTTAACAAACTTGCTGTCACTTCACAGCGGCACCACTGGAGCGTGAGCTTGGATGCCCATTTACGTGAGAAGTACATAAGAACAGATAACATAGGCTTCGCTGTATAAAGTGTGCGGCATTGAGAAGTCTTCCTAACTAACCACTATAGTGATGTCGCATAAACTTTAAAATATTCCGTAACGATTGTTTTAAAATATCGAATCGGTTGGCAATGAAAATGAAATCGCTTTAAAACTTTCGATTAGACTTCCAGACGCTCATGGCGTCAAAATTATTATCGCTAATTATTATGATGATTATTTGTTTCAAAGAATATAATTAAGTTTTAATTAATAATTAGCACCATTGGTTATTATCCTTAGTAACTTTAAAAAGCAATTAATTCCAATTTTAAAACGACACATACAATTTTACAATTTGCCTATTATATTTGAAAATATGTACTTAATCTGGCCATAAATACTGTTACAATCAAGAATAAGAAAATGTTATTTTTGAAATTGGAATCTGTCATTTGTATACGATTGCTCATTATGTTTTCTCATTATGGAGCCTATATGTTGTACAATATTTGTATACGATTGCTCATTATGTTTTCTCATTTTGGAGCCTATATGTTGTACAATATTTTGCGATATTAAAATGGAGTGGGGATATGAATTTATGTAACATATACTAATTTATTATTCTCTCTTTCTGTTAGTCAACTAACATTAACTGGCAAAGCGATATACGAGAAACGCTAAG